>PVJA010004269.1:0-87459 GCA_004027025.1 Myocastor coypus
TTTATTTATTTATTTTTCTTGTTTCAGAACTTTTGTTTGTTTATTTATTTGTATGGCTGGCTCAGTCTGCCCTGAGGGTAGGGCTGGCACAGCATGTGGTGTCGGGGATTGAACCGTGGTCCCTGCCTCCTGCAGGCGCTTTAGACCACTGAGCCATCCTGCTGGACCCCAGGGAGACCCTCTTTCAAAAAACTAAAAACCCATACTACATATAAAAGTATTTGAGGAACTGGCAAGATGGTTCAGTGGTCTAAAGTGCCTGTTTAGGAAAGCTTAGACAACCACAGGAACTGTGGTTCAATCCCCTGCACCACATGCTGCACCAGCTCCACCCCAGGGCAGGCTGAGCTGGCCATAATACAAAAAAAAGAAAGAAAAAAAGGTTTGAGGATAAGTGGGGTGTAGTGGCACACACCTATAATCCCAGCACTCGGGAGGCTGAGGCAGGAGAATTGGTGTGAGTTCAAGACCAGCCTAGGCTGCAAAAGTGAGTTCAAGGCCAGCCTGAACTGCATAGGAAGACCCTGTCTAAAAAAAAAAAAAAGTATTTGAGGATCAATAAGATTCAAGAGTGAGACCTAACCCGGCATGCCAGCAGCACAGCTGACCCAACAGCCAGGCCTGCCTGCATGAGTGAGACCTAACCCAGCTCTTAGGAAGTGCAGCCAACCCAGCAGCCCAGACTGGCCAACCAACCTGCAGGCACGCAGTTCTGCACCAAAGGTCACTACTATACAGAATGATACAGACAAGGAGAAAATGCAATCTCAGGTCCTGAGCCTACCTGGAACAAATACAGGAGACACTACCATAGAAGAAAATGGGAATTATGTAGCCAAAATCTCTGAATTAGTAGCATCTGAAGTAAACAAACAAATTCAGAAACATATAGAGGAACTCGGATTAGAGATAACCTCTGAACCTCTGAAGTTAAAAAAGAAATCTTTGAATTACTAGAGCCTGGAAAAAAAAAAAAAAAAACAGCTGCAGAAAATTATAGAGGGAATCAGATCAGAAATAACCTCTCAAGTAAAAAAAGTGATCTCTAAATTAATAGTGTCTGAAGTAAATGAACAACTGCAGAAAGGTAGAAAGGAAATGAGAGCAGAAACAACCTCTGAGGTAGAAAAAGAAAGGATAACTATAATGAAAGACTTAACACATGCACCTAAAAAAGACTTTGACAAAAAATTCGAGGAGAATAGAAAAATGATGGAATCCTTGAATGAGCAGTATAGAAAGAAATAGATCGCATGAAACAGGTTCAAAGAGATATACAAAAAAATAAAATCTCAATCATAAGCTGGCAACACCGTATGAAAGAAAGTGAAGATAGAATTTCAGATCTTTAAGATTCAGTTGCAGCTAGTGAAAAGAAGGGATCTCTTAAAAACAACCAAGATACAGGAAAAAATAATTTAACATCTGCAAGACAATGCAAAAATGAACAGTGTGACATTAATAGGAATCAACACAAATGATATAAAAATAATATGGGCAGAAGTAATAGCAGAAAACTTCCCAAATATGAGGCAACAATTGGACATTCAGGTAACTGAAGCATATAGAACTCCAAACAACATCAACTTGACTAAAAACACATCCAGACATATAATAGTCAAGATCCCAGAAATCCAGCAGAAGAATAATATACTAAAAGCCGCTAGAGAAAAGAAACAGATCACATTTAAAGGAAAACGCATCAGAATAACAGCAGATTTTTCTTCGCAAACCATGGAATCAAGAAGAGCATGGAGCAGAGTACTTCAAGTCCTCCATGAAAACAAATTCCGGGCCAAACTGCTATACCCTGCAAAACTCTCAAGTATGAGGGAGAAGTGAAATACTTCATGTCAAGGAACAAATAATTTCATGATGTCAAAGTCAACCCTACACAGACTATTAAAAAATATTTTAGAGGGAGACCAAAATGAACTGATGTCTACAAATGAGACCAGAAAGAACCCACCAAATAGGGCAACCAATTAAACAGGAGAAAAAGGAGTAAACAATAGTAAGTAAAAGACATGTCAGTCATAAGTGAATACATTTCAATTATAACCAATGTAAATGGACTCATTTCTCCAATTAAAAGAAATAGACTGGCAGAGTGGATAAGGAAGCAAAATCCAACAGTATGCTGTATATAAGTAACACATTACATTCATAGAGAAACTCATAGGCTAAAAGTTAAAGGATGGCAAGCAATACAACAAGCTCCAGAACCTCAAAAAAAAAAAAGCAGAGGTAGCAATCCTGTTTGCAGAGAGTCTAAACTTCAAACCAAGACTGATCAAATGAAATACAGAAGGCCACTACGTACTGGTTAGGGGCAAAATTCAAGATGAAGAGGTAACACTTACAAATATGTATGCACCCAACACGGGAGCACCAAGTTATATAAGACAAATCTTTTTTTTCTTTTTTTTTAAAGAATTTTTTATTTTTATTTTTATTTTTTTCTTGTTTCAGAACCTTTGTTTGTTTATTCACTCATTTTTTATGGCCGGCTCAGCCCACCCCGAGGGCCAGGCTGGTGCAGCATATGGTGCTGGGGATCGAACCACGGTCCCTGAAGCCACCCAGGCTTTCCCAAGCAGGCGCTCTAGATCACTGAGCCATCCCACCGGGACCCCATATATAAGACAAATCTTAATGGACATGAAAAATCTAATATCCAATATCACACTCAACAGGAGACCTTAACACCTCTCTATCCCAAAAAGATAGATCAAGCAGACAAAAAATTAGCAAAGAAGTAGCAGAACTGAACCAGATCTTGGAACAATTGAACTTAGTGAACATACACAGAGTGTTCTACACAACCAATTCTGTATCCACATTTTTTTCAGCTGCACATGGGAAATTTTCCAAAATAGACCACATATTATTGCATAGGTCATGCTTAAGTATATGCAAGAAAACAGAAATTATTCCATATATATTATTTGACCATAGTGCAATGAAACTGGAAATAAATGACAAAAGAAATCACAAGAACCCCAGTACTACATGGAAACTAAACAACACCCTTCTCAGCAACCAGTGGGTTACAGATGAAATTAAACAAGAAATTAAACAATATTTACAATTTAATGAAAATTCAAGCACAACCTATCAGAATTTATGGGATGCAATGAAAGCAGTTCTTAGAGGGAAATTTATAGTTCTGACCTCACACATTAAGAAAACAGAACGGGAACAAATAAATACTCTTCTTACACAGCACCTAAACCAACTAGAAAAGGAAGAGCAAACAAAACCCAAAGCCCAAAATGGGAGGAAATTATAAAGATTAGAGCAAAAATTAACTCAATCGAGACAAAGAAAACAATACAAAGAATTAATGAATTGAAAAGCTGGTTCTTTGGAAGATTAAATAAAATTGATAAGCCCCTAGCTAACTTCATCAAAAAGAGGAAAGAAAGGACTCCAATTCAAGCAAGAAGGAATGAAAAGGGTGAAATTACTACAGACCCAGCAGAGATTCAGAGGATCATTAATAGCTCTGAGAGAATCTTTACTCTCACAGAATTGAAGACACAGATGAAATGGACAGATTCCTACAAAGGTACAAACTACCACAACTGAATCAAGATATAAGAGCTCTCAATAATTCTTTTTTTTTTTTTTTTTTTTCTTGTTTTGGAACTTTTGTTTGTTTGTTTTTTTTTATTTATTTTCCTGGCTGGCTCAGCCTGCCCTGAGGGCAGGGCCAGCGCAGCATGTGGTGCCGGGGATCGAACCACGGTCCCTGCAGCTGCCTGCAGGCGCTCCAGACCACTGAGCCATCCTGCTGGGCCCCAGAGCTCTCAATAATTCAATAACAGTCAATGAAATACAAAATGTCATAAGAACTCTATCAACAAAGAAAAGCCCAGGTCTTGATGGATTCACCACTGAATTCTTTAACAGATTTACAGAAGACATATTCCCAATACTCCTCAAACTGTCCAATGAAATTGAAAAGGAAACAGTCCTCCCCAAATCATTCCTAGAGGCAAGTATTACACTGATACCAAACAGAGAGATGCAACTAAAAAATGAGAACTACAGGCCAATTTCTCTCATGAACATAGATGCAACAGTCCTCAATAAAATCCTTGCCAATAGAATACAGCAAATCATCAAAAAGATCATATGCAATGACCAGGTAGGATTCATCCCAGAGATGCAAGGATAGTTTAATGTACAGAAGTCTATAAACGTAACACTCTATTAAATAGAGCCAAAGCCAAAAACCATATCATCATCTCAGTTGATACAGAAAAGGCTTTTGATAAAATCCAACACTCATTCATGTTCAAAGTCCTACAGAAAATTGGAATAGAGGGCCTCTACCTCAATCTGGTAAAACCCATCTATGACAATCCAACAGCCAACATAATTCTAAATGGGGAAAAACTAAAATCTTTTACTCTGAGATCTGGTACATGACAAGGATGTTGCCTATCGCCACTCCCTTTCAATATAGTTCTGGAATCATTAGCTACAGTCATTAGAGAAGAGAGAAAAATGAATAAGAATAGGTAAAGAAGTTAAACTATCATTATTTGCAGATGATATGGTAATCTACTTGGAAGACCCAAAAAACTCCACCAAGAAGCTACTAGAATTAATATGCAAATTCGGTAGCATAACAGTGTATAAAGTCAACACATAAAAGTCAATAGCGTTCCTCTACACAGATAACAAACACACTGAGAGAGAAATTAGAGAAACAATACCTTTTATAATTGCATTGAAAAAAATGAAATAGGAATTAACCTAACTAAAGAAGTAAAAGACCTTTTCAAGGAAAACTACAGTACTCTGAAAAAAGAGATCCAAGAGGATTTCAGAAAATGGAAATATATTCCCTGTTCCTGGGTAGGAAGAACCAACATTGTGAAGATGACCATACTCTCTAAATTGTTGTACAGCTTTAATGCAATCCCAATCAAAATATCATCAACATACCTCACAAACCTGGAGAAAACATTCCTAAGATTTATTTGGAACCAAAAAGATGTAGAATTGCAAAGACATCCTGGGCAGCAAAAACAAGGCAGGAGGCATTACAGTTCCTGACCTAAAGTCATACTACAAAGCCACAGTGATAAAATCAGCATGGTATTGGTGAAAAAATAGACCTGAGGATCCGTAGAATAGATTAGCAGATGCAGAAACAAATACAAACACATTCAGCCACCTTATTTTTGACAAAGGGACCAAAACATGTTTACTAGAAGAAAGATAGCCTCTTTAATAAATGGTGATGGTAAGCCGGGCGTGGTGGCTCACGCCTGTAATCCCACCACTTGGGAGGCTGAGGCAGGTGGATCGGTATGAGTTCAAGACCAGCCTGGGCTACAAAAGTGAGCAAGGCCAGCCTGAACTGCATAGTGAGACCCTGTCTCAAAAAGGCAAAAAAAAAAAAAAAACAAAAGGTAATGGAAAATCTGGCTTTCTACATGCCAAAAACTAAATCTTGACCCAGGTCTACCACCATGCACTGAACTAAAGTCAAAATGGATTAAAGATTTAAATATTAAAAGAGAAACATTAAATGTCCTGGAAGAGAAAGTGGGAGGAAATCTTGAAGACGTTCGGGTAAGCAAAGAGTTCATGAACAAAAATCAAAATGCACGTTTAACTCTTGAAGGAATCTACAACTGGTACCTCCTGTGGCTGAGAAATTTTTGCACATCAAAGGAATTATACTAACAGTGAAAAGACAACCCAGAAATTTTGAAAAGATTTTAACTAACAAGTATTCAGACAAAGAACTTCTATCTAGAATTTATAAAGAACTAAAAACCATTAGGGCCCTAAAATTCAAAGACCCAATCCAGAAATGGGCTTCTGAGATAACATGCACTTGTCAGGGATAGAAATTCAACAAGCCTATAAATACATGAAGAAATGCTCCACATCGATAGCCATTTGTGAATCAAAGTAACACGTATCTAACCCTAAAAAAGAATGGGTATCATAAAGCAATTAATCAACAACAGATGTTGGAGAGGCTGTGGGGAAAAAGGAACACTGCTCCACTGCTGGTGGGAATGCAGACTGGTGCAACCATTATGGAAAGCAGTGTGGAGACTCCTTAAAAAACTAGAACTGGAAATCCCATTCAATCCAGCTATCCCCCTACTGGGAATTTTCCCAGAAGAACTGAAAACATCTTATCATAGTGATATCTGTGCACCTGTGTTCATAGCAGCACAATTTGTGATAGCTAAATGTTGGAAACAACCAAAATGCCCATCATCTGAAGCATGGTTCAGAAAGATGAGGTATTTTCATACAATGGAATATTACTAAGTTATACAGAATGATAACATAGAAGAGTTCATATATAAGTGGATGTATCTTGAACATATACTCATAAGTGAAATAAATCTGACTTACAAATGCAAATATTATATAGTCTCCCTAGTATAAAAACTCAAAAGAAGAGAAATAAATAAATAAATTTGGGGGGGGATACCAGGAATCAAACGTAGGATCTTGCGTTTTCTGCATCCTCAACCACTATAAATTTTTTTAGTACAATGACTTAAATACAAAATGCTTTTGGAAGAGTTAAAAAAATAAGCTTTATTGAAAATGTTAATGTTTAATTATTTCACCAGTCTTACATACCTATATCTATTAATCTAAACATATTTGATGATGAAAATATTTAATACAACCACTGTTAAATTTTTGTCTGATTCTGAATTCCTTTACTATATGTACTTTTCCTTGTTACTGTTTTTCTATCTTTGTTTCTGCTATTTTTACTCTAAAATAAAATTTAAAAAATAATTAATTTTCAAAAAAGTAATTAAGACTCATAGTAGAAGGGCTGGGGATATAGATCAGTGGCACAGCATATGCCTGGCAGTCCAGGGTCATGAGATCAATTCCCAGTACCTTGCTAAAGATTCATAACAGATTGTTTGATTGATTTTGATTGAATTGATTTAGAGTCAATGCTTCACTCTGAACTCACTATAAACCAGGGTGGTCTCAAACTCAGGATGATCTTCCTGGCTCAGCTTCCTGAGGGTTGGGATTATAGGTGTGTGACACTACACCTGATCAGGATCATATCATCGCTTGTTTCCAAAGCTGACGCTGCTATCTATAGCCCATTGGGAAGTTTAAATGCCACTTGGATGTAAAGAATTGGTCACCACATGGTGTTTGGGGGGCAGTGACTTCGTCTCTGTGCTCTACATTCTTCCTGTTATTCAAAGTCTTGAACCACAGGTGTCTGCACTTGTACCTCATTTAGGTGGTTTCACCCAGTAATGCTGGACAGGTAAGCATTGTTTAGTGAGCTGGACTTTTCTAAGTTAGAAATGAAGATTTTTTTTTTTTTTTTTTTGGTTGTACTGTTGATTTACCAGGGTACACTCAGTTGCATTCCTAGGGCTCCCCCTTTATTGATTTCATTAACTAATTAGAAATGGGATCCTTCTGTGTAGCCCAGGCCATCCTCCAACTGTCAATTCTTCCTGCCTTAGCCTAGGATACAGGTACAGATCACCATACCTGGCTGAATTTTTGTTTGTTAAAAGATAGCAAGAAACTACTATAGTGGTGTGTACCTGTAATCCTAGTGCTCTGCAAGGCTGAGGCAGGAGGATTGGAATTTCAAACTCAGCCTGAGAAACTTAGTAATTTAATAAGATCCTATCCCAAAATTAAAAAAAGTAAAAAAGATATAGAGATATGGCTCAGTGTAAAAACCCTGGGTATAATTCCTGTTATCACAAAATAAAAATGTTAGAAAGATATGGTAAAAAAGCCTTTCTATTGAAGGCCATACACTTAAGCTTGAATCTGAGGTTTCTTTTTGTATGACCTGAAGCTAGTTGATCATGGATTCTCAATTCCCTTGTCAGTTAAATGGGCATAATGACATTCATCTCTAGTGGCTGTTAAGAATAGTGAGGTGATTTGAGAAGAGGTATTGGCCTACAAGAGATACTCAGTAATGCTTTCTTTATTCTAGTCTGCTGCATTGATACAGCACTTAGGGTTTCAAGAAATAGAAGATTTCAGAATCTCTTTAGGAGGAAGGTTTCACAAGACTACAAAGAGGTTCTTTTTCTAGTTGGTCAATCAAATGAATATTTTTTTAAAATTTTATTTATTTATTTTTCTTGTTTCAGAACGTTTGTTTGTTTGTTTATATCTATGGTCCGCTCAGCCTACCCTGAGGGCAGGGCTGGCGCAACATGTGGTGCCGGGGATCGAACCACGGTCCCTGCAGCCGCTCAAGCTTTCCTAAGCAGGTGCTTTAGACCACTGAGCCATACTGCTGGGCCCTCAAATGAATATTAAAAAATGAAGGCAACTTAAAAAATGGCTTTGAAGCATGGACAGCCATGACCCCTATATCACGCTGTAGCCTTAAAGGCACAGGGAGCAGTAGTGTTGGGAGGACAGCCTTGGGCCAAGAGAATCCTGAGGTTGTTAAGATTCTTCCTCAAAGAGGACAGAGGCAATGAGGGCATACTCCCATTTGAAAGCCATTGGAAAAGTCAGGGAGTTGCTTTCCGCTCTGCCAATACAGTGGGTGACAGATTTTGCCTGTTCTGAACTTCAGCTTACTGTTCCCATAAAGCAGAAGTCTTGTTACTCTTGCAAGTGTCTGGAAGGAGGAAGAGAATCATTATGTTTATATTTGGGTACTAAGCTCCTGGATATAATAAGACTTCTGGAAAGGCAGTGCTAATCCTGGCCAGTGTGCAGTAAAGTGGCACATGCCCCTGCCAACCTCTATTGTCCCTGTGGGTAGCCTGTCTTTTTCTGTGTGCCAGGCACCCTTGCCTAGAAACAAGTCTGTTCCAGGCCAAATCCAGACCCTTGCAGAGCTTACAGTCTGTTCAATAAATAATACAAAAGGTGAGCAGTGAATAAAAGTATGTGAGAAGTAATTTTTCTATGAAATTTTAAAATTAAAGGCTCTAGCACAGTGCATGGCTCAGAGTAGATGTTCAGGGCAACTGTCCTGTTTGGTATAGTGTGCAATGCACAGAAAACACTGGTGTTATTAAGAGAATGGTTGAGTATGGTTGTTCATAGGAGGAGAGAGTGGCAAACCCTACAGAAGTTCAGTGCAAAGAGTGTGCTGAGGTCTGGGTTTGGGGGAGAGTTCTTGAGGAAGATTACCAGTGTACTGATTGCACTAAAGGATGCATATAACATAGAAAGGCTCTGAAAAGGGTAATGCAATTTCTTGTGTCAGAAGTGGCGCTGTGTGGAGTTAAAGCTCAGGCTTTTGCATCAGGCCTGGGTTCTAATCCCAGTTTTGCCATATACTTGTGGTATGATTCTGGGAAGATTCTAGTCTTTTTTTGTTTTCTGAACTGTAAAATAGGGTTAATGGCCCTACTGCATAAGGAATTAGATGAGGTAATCAATATAGAGTGGTTATCACAATTCTGTCAGTAAACATTAGTTTACTTTTTGTTTGTTGGTTTTGAGGCAGGATTTGAGATTATGTAGCCCAAGTTGGTCTTGACTTGCAGTGATCATCCTGTCCCAGTGTTATGGCTTATGTCTAGTTGTCCCCCCAAAGCCTCATGGAGTCATTGGGCGGGGACTTCTGGAGTTTGAGACTTGATCCATGATCCCTGGGATTATAGGTTTTAGTACTGATGGTATTATGGGTGTAGCCTAGGGTGGGAGCTAAGGTGGAGAGCCTGAATGTAATATAAAGAGAGACAGAAAGACAGACTGGAGCTCTAGCTGTTGCTGTTGCTTGCTGCCGTGTTGGTTGGCTACCTCTGCCGCCATTTTGTTGCTGTTCCGCCGCCATGAACTGGATGGTCTCTGCTCTGTTCCACTCAGCCTTGGGCCAGCCGAATATGGACTGAAACTTCCACAAACTGTGAGCTAAATAAACTTTTCCTTCCTTCATTTTGAGTGTTGGGTATTTGTCCCAGCAGTGAGCAAAAAGTAACTAATACACCCAGCCTTGTTACTGTTTCCAGCATTGTTATCCTGCTTCTGTGTTCCTTTGTAACATTCACAAGACCCTTTGTCATCTGGCTGTTATCTGCTTGTTTCTTACCAGTGCTTCTTTGCTCACGCACATTGTCATTCCATTGCACCAGGTCACTGGACAGATTCCTGGGCTTGACCTTCCTTGCACATCCGGATACTGTCTTCTTGCTGCAGAATCACCGTCTTCCTTCTGGTGGCTTTGTCTGACTCCCTTCTGCTTAATATTTAAAACTAAATTCTGCAGCATTCCTTCCAGGAAGTCTCACGTAGCTCTTTGGTCTAATTAAATATTACCTCACTGGGAGCCCTCACGATACCCCTGCCTCTTATAGCAGCATTGTCGCTCTTGGCCAGGTTTGCTTGTCTACTTTCCTCAGTACATAAACTTTCGGAAGAAAGTGTTCATGTCGTGTTATTTTGATATCCCCAGATTCTATCTCAGTGGTTGGTGTAGAGTTGTTTCCCAGCTACATGTTGAATAAAAAAACCTAAACAAAATAGCTCATATTATACAAGGCATTTTTACTACAGTAGGTTCTCATTTAAATGCTTTAAGCCGGACGTGGTGGCTCACGCCTGTAATCCCAGCACTCGGGAGGCTGAGGCAGGAGGATTGGTGCGAGTTCGAGACCAGCCTGGGCTACAAAAGTGAGCTCAGGCCGGGCGTGGTGGCGCACGCCTGTAATCCCAGCACTGGGGAGGCTGAGGCGGGAGGATCGGTGCGAGTTCGAGACCAGCCTGGGCTACAAAAATGAGCTCAAGGCCAGCCTCAACTGCATAGTGGGACCCTGTCTCAAAAAGCCAAAAAACAAAACAAACAAACAAACAAAAGTGAGCTCAGGACCAGCCTCAACTGCATAGCGAGACCCTGTCTCAAAAAGACAAAAAAAAAAAAAAGCTTTATTTACATATGTTAACCTGGTCATCGTAGCAACCTTATGAGGTAAGCACTATTTCTACCTCCATTTCCAGATGGAGAAACAGAGGCTTCTGAAGCCACACAATGGGTGGTGGAGCCATGATTCAGACTCAGGCAGGGAAGCTCCACAGTCCTTGCTTTACCACTGTGCTGTGCCCCTAGGAGTGTCCCTCAGATTGTGTTAGAGATGATCATTGACTGCAGGAATTAATCATAATTCCCAATTTGGGGTTGGGGAGGTAGCCTGGTGGCCTAAGTGTTTGCTTGGCAAGTGCAAGGTCCCAAGTTCAATCCCTGGTACTGCATGCTATGCTGGCCCTGGAACCCCAGATGGTGACACACACCTGTAATCCCTGTACCATGGAGGCTGAGACAGGAGGATCCCTGAGTCTGAACTGCAGAGGGTGATCCTATAGTAGGAAAAAAAAAATTCACAATTTGGTAATCACATCTTAAAAGAATTAGTTGGCATGTTAAGAAACTGTGTGTGGGGGGGTGGACCTTACCACTGTTTTATAAAAGAGGAGTGGTGGTGCATGCTTGTTAGGAGGCTGAGTCGGGAGGATTGCAAGTTCGGTACAGCCTAGGCAGCTTAGTGCTTTAGCAAGATCTTGTCTTAATTTTAAAAGAAAAATCAAGGCCTGGAAATCTAGCACAGTATGAAGGCTGTGGCTTCAAACCCCAGTACTGAAGAGGAGGAGGGGGAGAAGAAAGAGGAAGAGGTGACCATTTGCTAAAGAGGACACTGTGTCATCTGTTTTGAATTACTGGAGGAGGACCATGGTTGCCAGTTGGAGAAAAAAGTGACCTCTCTGGTGTAATGGAGTAGACAAGTAGGGGACAAAAGAAAAAGGGAGAAATGAGATTAAATTTACTCAGGCTTTGTGAAGAACCTACTGTTAGGGTGGTAAACAGGCTGATGATGGTCCCTGGGCTTAAGAGCCTGTGGTCTAGTGGGTTATAAAAAAGGTTACATAAAAAGATTAACCTAAGCTGGGCATGGCTGCCCACACCAGTAATCCCATACTTGGGAGGCTGAAGCAGGAGGATTGCTTGAAGTTTAAGGCCAGCCTGGGACACATAGTGGGCTCAGGGATAGTCTGAACTATAGAGTGAGACCCTGCTCAAAAAAAAAAAAAAAAAAAAAAAAAAAAAAAAAAAAAAAAAAAAAAAAAAAAAAAAGAAAGAAAGAAAAAAAATAAAGAGAAGGGCAGAGAAGTGGCATTAGTTTATAATATGAAATGACCAAATTCTTGAAATGAGTACTAAATTCTCAAAGTGGGAAGTAGGAATTTGCTGAGAGAAAGAGCAGTGTATAAAGAAAGTTATTTGGGATATAGTACAGAAGATTATAGGTGAAAGGAAAAAAAAAAAGGAAAAGAAAAAGTGTTGAGAAGTTAGACTACCTTTCTACCCTCAGATTCCCAGGGGACAGAACGAAGGACTTAGTGGTAGGGAAGGCAGTATCAGCACCAGTTATTTATTAAACACCTGCACATAATTCAAAGGATGAGGCATGAGTTTGAAGCTCCCCTGATGTGCAGGGTAGGCGAGGCTGTGCTGGGAGTAGGGAGGCCTGTTTAGAAGCATCTCCCAGAGGCCTGGGACGAGCAAAGAAGACTCAGCTGGGCGGAGACAGTGAGAAGAGACTGGGCCTCAATGTGTTTACTGGGATGGTGTATGATCCTGGAAATTAACTGTGCTCTCTGGGTTCCCCACGCTGGAGGACAGAGCCTCATGAGGAGGGGAGGGACCTTGCCTGGCTTTATGGAGAATGTGAGGTTCTGCCCCAAGACTCCTGGAATACCAGCTGCCCCCTGCAGAATAGTTTCCATTCTGCGTAACTGAGGAGTGTGTGGGTCTGGCTAACCATGAGGAGGGTCCGGGGAGCCAGCAGACAGATCAAGTTGCTGTAGCAGTGGCTGTTTAGCTCAGGCCTGGAAGCTCCATCAGCAGTGCTGCCAGCAGTTCTTCTACCTGAGATTGTATACTTCTTGGCTGACAGGGCCCAGAAACCTGCAGAAGGTACCTGATGTCAGGTGTGGACTAACAGTGGAGAGTGGGGACAGAGAGGGTTTTTTTTTTTTTTTTTTTTTTTTATAATTTTTATTCTTGTTTCAGAACCTTTGTTTATTCACTCATTTTTATGGCTGGCTCAGCCCACCCTGAGGGCAGGGCTGGCGCAGCATGTGGTGCCTGGGATCGAACCGCGGTCCCTGAAGCCACCCAAGCTTTCCCAAGCAGGGGCTTTAGACCACTGAGCCATCCCGCTGGGCCCCGAGAGGGTTTTAATAGCACTGGGACATGGCCAATTTCCTTGTCTTTTCAAGCATTCCACAGAGGAATCCTCTGGAGTAAAAAGAGGCCTTAGGGGTATAATTGTATTTGGAAAAAGCCTTTTTATTTTATTTATTTATTTATTTTTTAAAATTTTTTAGAGCAATGTTAGGCTTTGAAGACCTCGCCCTCAGCCTTCATCCATCTGACTTCTGTGGTATGAAGTGCAGACCTCAGTGGGAGACATCTGGCAAATCCATTTCTTTTTCCCCCAGGCTGTTTAGGGACTTGGCTAGTGAGTGCTCACCAAGTCATTTCTGGTTATAGAGTCATCAGTGACCACAGGAACACGTTCTGCAGACATGATTCTGGTTCCGAGCCTGGCAGCTTCAGTTAAACAAAAACACAAAGCCAGGCACTTAAGTTAGAGAATACCCACTTCTCCAATGCCTTCTGTCATAAGGGATACCAGGAATTTCCCCATACACCTAATAGCAGCTCAAGACTAGAGAAAATTATGTATGGCTGGGGTTGTGCTGTGCCCATGTGGTCCTGTCACAGGACTCACTTGAGACGAGCAGTGAAGATCTGCTGGAGCAGCTGTGGAGGCAGAGGCCTTGAGTCCAGTGAGGTCACAGCTACCACATAGTAGTGTACAGGGGACTGATGGGAGTGTTTCCTCAAGCCTAAGGTGCTGCTTCTCCTTTCAGCTAAGTGTATTTGACTGTTCCTAAGATTTCCTTTCTGTCATATGATAGTTCTTTGCAGTTGACTCAGGCTCATTCTAGGCTGCCTCTCTCAAGTTATGGACCTCTGCAGACCCTCACTGTGGAGAGGATGGGAGGGGAAGGTGTGTTTGGAGAGTAGTCCTGATCTTTGTCTCGCCAGCTGGGCCGTGAAGCCAGGCTTTTGGGTCCACAGGAGCTGCAGTGGGACCTGGCCACCAGTTCATCCTGTCTCCTCCCCTGCCCTGCTCCATGGTTTGGGAAAAGTGTGGGTGTTTGGAGGAGCTGCTGTACTTGCTCTGTCTGAGCTTTTTAACATTTTAGCTCTTGAACCTTTGGTCAAACTCTGATTTTTTTTTAGGGGGGGTTTCCTTGTGACAGAATTTCAGTTGAGGGTTTGGGGGAGGAACTGTGCTGAAACAAGATAAATGATGATGGGGAGGTGGCAGCAGTGTAGGCCATGGGTTGGGCTGGCCAGCCAGCCTGCTGTCTGGGCGGGCTGGGTGGAGGACTCCACTCTGCACACTAGCCAGCTGGCTTGTGTTAAAGTGCTGGCTGAAAATAACTCTCATTGTCTTGGAGCTGCTACTGCAGCATGGTGGGCTATGGCTGCCAAGAGGCCAAGGCATCAGGAGCTGGTGCCTCCTACCTCCTAAAGCTCTTGCCCTTCAGGAGTAGTGCCCAGCTGGCTACAGCTGTGCCTGCTCCCCATCCCTAGAGGCATGAAAGGCAGAGACACTGTGGTGATGGGCTTTTGTGCCTATGTTGCCTGCTTTGTCACTGGCTAGGGGCAGATTTGTTGGTTGTAGGGGAGTCCTGGTGGGAACACAGGGTTACAGCTTCTCCTATAGCAGCCACTCAGGCTCCAGAATTTGTGCCTATTCCCACTTTTCACTTCTGCTCATCTATCCATCAGAATGCAGGTGCAAGGGAGGACTGGATGGCAGCTGTGGCCAGGGGCTCAGCAGCGTGTTGAGAAGTATGTGGTACCCTGGGAGTTTTTCATTTTCCCTGTGCAGTCTGGGCTTAGCTCCCCCGGGCCGGTCCCCATGGGCTGAGCACAGCTGGAGATTCCCACACTTGGGAGATGGTTCACGCCCCAGGAACTGATGGGAGGTAGTGCTGCGAAAGGAAATTATTTTTTTTGGCAAGACCAGGGTTCAAACTCACGATCTTGCACTTGCCAGGCAGGCACTTGTGCCATGGAGCTATCTCCCCAGCCCCTGAAAAAGGAAATGTTAATAAAAACACCAGCTCATTTTCTGGACTTATACAGAATAACAGCTCTTTCTGGCCTTTCCTAAAGGTTCCAGGACCCCTTTCCCAGGGCTGCTCCTATGCCTCTGCCTGTCTATTCAAGGAGATTTGCCATTTTTATCTCTTTTCTTAAGTTCTATTTTGATCAGCTGAGATCAACAGAAACAGTCGAACAGGGAATTTTTGGTGGCTCCTAGTTTGGTTGGTTGGGTTTTTCCCAGACTTTGCCCAAACAGGGCCCACAGCTTTGAAGGAAACTCCAAGCTCCACTGGCATTTCCCTTCCCCTGCAGTGGGAGGAAACCAGGAGACACTGTAAGGGCCAGGGTACAGGGCAGGAAGAGGAAGGGAACTCCCCCTACTGGGTCTTCCCTGAGTCCAGTAAGATCAGAGATGGACAGTAAGGATCCCTTGCTATAGCCATAAGACCCTGGCTTACACAGAACTCACACAGCAGATAACCTGTCTGGCTGTGAACTTGCAGTAAGCCAAAGCAGGCTAGCTGGAAGACCACCAGATCCCAGCCTTTTGGCTTCTTTCTGTTATAGGTTGTTTTATTGGACTTTTTGCTAATTCCCTCTGACTTAAGAATCAATCACAGTTGCTCTCAGTTTGAGTCCTTCTTCTTCTATCTTGCATTATGACTTGTCTCCCTTACACTCTAGCCAGATTTCCCTCTCTTCTAGCCCCAAGTACAGTGGAATCAAAATTGCCTCCCAGTCTTGGAGGGATGCTAGATCCCTGAGAGTGATTCCTGAGAAGGGGTCTAGGATTGTTCTGTAGTTAGTGCTGAGAAAGAGTGATGGGAGCAGGGATAGAGATCTTAGAAGCAAGAGGGCAGGTCTCTGGGATGTCATCTCGTAGGCTTTCAGGAAAATGAATAGAACTGTTAGTACTTAAAATGTACTTACTGGGCCCGGCAGGATGGCTCAGTGGTCTAAAGTGGCTGCTTAGGAAAGCTTGGGCAGCTTCAGGGACCGCGGTTTGATCCCTGGCACCACATGCTGTGCCAGCCCTGCCCTCAGGGCAGGGTGAGCCGGCCATAAAAATAAATAAGTAAACAAAAAAAATGTATTTACTTACAGTGTTTCAGATACATCATCATAAATGGGAGCTGCTACTGTGGCTTGATCATTTTTTTTTTTTTTTTTTTTTTTTTTTTGGAGACAGGGTCTCGCTGTGCAGTTGAGGCTGGCCTTGAGCTCACTTTTGTAGCCCAGGCTGGTCTCAAACTCTCGAACTCGCACTGATCCTCCTGCCTCAGCCTCGAGTGCTGGGATTACAGGCGTGCGCCACCACGCCTGGCTTGTGGCTTGATCATTTAATCCTAGTAAAACCCTGTGGAGTAGTGAGATTATCCCGTCTATGGATGAGTTCACTAAGTTTTGAAAGTTCTTTTTTAATTTTTGTTTTTAAAATCATTCATTCATTCATTCATTCATTCATTCATTTATTTATTTATTTATTTATTTGGTACAGAGTCTTACTATATAGCACAGACTCCTACTGATCCTCCTGTCTCAGCCCTCCCCTGCACTGGGATTACATAGTGCCGGGAATCAAACTCAGGTCCGTGTGCTTGCCAAGCAGGTGCTTAGCCCACTTAGCTGTCTCCCCAGCACCAAGTTTTGATAGTTCTGAAGAACCCAAAGTTGATCTTGGGCTTTTTTTTTTTTTTTTGGTACTGACATCAAGCTCAAGACAGGTGCTGTGTCACTGAGCTATACCCTAGCCCTGATCTCAGGCCTTTTTACTATACTCTGTACCTATACTGTCCAAGACAGGTGGTAAGCAAGGGTTTCACCAGGGAGTTAGTAGGAGTCTGGCTCCACTTCTGCGTCTTAGAGTGCACAGTCTCTGGAAACCCTGAAGAAAAATGTCAGGGAAACAAATGTTTGAAGGAGCCCAGAGCCATGTCAGATTTACCCCCTAGCTATCCCCAGAACTCTGGAAATTGTCCTTCCAAAGGGCAGAGCAGCTTCCTCCAGACACTGGAGCCCTGCTGAACTCACACATTATCAACAGGGGCAGCAGCCTTGGCACCCTTGTCTGGCAGGAAGTTAATTTCTCTGGTCCTGTCCCCTTGGCTGGAGGTTCTCACTGTAGTCAGTGACCTGCTTCTTGTGAGCACTTGGCGATGGGGATTTCCTCTTACCCATTCTCCATCTGATGCTTCAGCCCTGAGCAAGCAGAAATCTGGGAGCTCTAGACAGGAGGATATGGATTTTCTTTTCTTTTTTCTTTTTTTTTAAATTATTTTATTTTCTTTCTTGTTTCAGAACCTTCGTTTGTTTATTCACTCTTTTTTTTTTTTATGGCTGGCTCAGCCTGCCCCGAGGGCAGGGCTGGCACTGCATGTGGCGCCAGGGATCGAACCGCGGTCCCTGAAGCCACCCAAGCTCCCAAGCAGGGGCTTTAGACCACTGAGCCATCCCGCCGGCCCCAGGATATGAATTTTCTTATTTTTTTCACATGCAAAAATTCTGGGAGTCTTAAGTGGCCTTTCTAGAAGGACCTGTGTTCCATCCTGTGTTCTTATTAGGATCCTCTCAACCACTAACTAAAGAATCTATACCATGCTAGTGACTCTAGGGATTCATCTTTTCCAAGGATGTAATTTGACCAGGTCTCCAGAGTATTTCTTCCATGCTCTTAGGATAGTGTTCCCAAAGAGGGTGACTTTGCTTAGTCTTGGAGCCTTGAGAGAAGAAAGTATTTCCTCACAAGTTCAGCTAGTGGGAAGATGTGAAGCCATAGCCTCTGATTGTGGTTGGCACAGGGGGGAAGTTGGTATAGACAGGATGTGTCTGTCACAGTAGGGTAGCAACAGGCTGCACCTCCCCCCCCCCATGCCTCCCACCTCCAGCAGCTTTCGTTCAGGGGAGGCAATAGCAAACTATTTTTGTAGCACAGACTTAGGTGAAGTAGTCAGATGACAGCAACATGCTCAGGATGTCCAGAGCCATTCCCATACCTGATGCCTGTTTCTACTCATTTCTGTTTCAGGTTTAGCTTGCTAGGCTCGAGGCCTGCTGTGAGCCTACTTTTGACCTTTTAGTCTCTGTTAAGACTTCCTGCTCCTTCCTTACTGTCCACACAGACATGTTGAAATCAGCTCTTAACAGTTCACTTCTAGACAAAACATTCCCAGCTTGTATTAGCCCATCCTGCCCGTAGTACTGCAATGGCTGGGATTATAAGTGTGTGCCCCCACCCCCGGTCTTAGTGGTCAGCTCAGTGTGTCTGGGGGTGGGGCCAGCACCAAATGTGGTGCCAGGATTGAATCAATAGTCCCTGCACTTGCCTAAGCAGGTACTTAGTCTGTTGAGCTATCTCACCAGCCCTCATGTGCAGTTGAGACTAGCCTTGAGCTCACTTTAGCCCAGGCTGGTCTCAAGCTCACAGTGATCCTCCTGTGTCAGACTAGCCGTTTTTCCCTGTGGAAGCTGAGGCAGATCTGTAGGGTAGTGGTTAGAGACCTCAACCCTGATTTCTTTTTGAGCCATAGTGATCCTGTTTCCATAGATAAGACTAGAGCTAGCTTGGGTCTCAGCTATAGAGATGCAGGAAGAAAAACTGATCTTGTAACCTGAAAACCACTTGGACGAGTTCGTTTTCTCTAAAACAGAAGAATGAATTTTAGGAATGAGACAAAGGTTTAGGGTAGAAAATTTATTGGGAAAGAAAGCTTCTGTCCAAGAGGGGAACAGAAGAGGGGCCAGAGTGGGTTGACCATGAAATTGTCTTTTTTTAGGGATCTTATAGGGCAAAACCATGTGATAAGGTGGACCTAAGGTGAAACTAGGGGAACGTGCTTAGGTGGTCATGAGGTGGGACAAAGTCATGGTCGACCGATGAGATTACAAGCATCATTGTTCAGGTAAAATTGATTAAATCGGGAGCAAATTGGGAAGCAAGTCTCCTAGCAAGCAGGCATGAATACGGAATAAGGGTTCTTTCTGTTGGGGTTGAGTTTTGTTTAGGCTGTTTTAGGGTGATCGATACTCATTTAGAATATCAATCCCTTTGAGCTTGCTACAGCAAGAAAGTCTAGCCTATTCCAGCACTCTCCCCACTGTGAGATAAGCTGTTATATAGACTTAAACAGTGCAAAGAAAAAAAAAAAAAAAAAAAAAAAAAGAATATCAATCCCTGATACTTAACTTTAAGTGAGTGGGCGGCTGCATTTCTTTATTCTTTTGTTTTAAGGTCTGGCCCATAGGTGGGGTGCCTGTCTCTTGTAAAGCTGTACAGTCAAGTTGTTTTCTATGTTGCCCTCGAGGGCCTGGTCCTATCTGACTGCCTGTAATATTTGTCTGATTTGGCTACCTACAGCAATAGGGTTTTCAGAAACTTATCTCCACTGTTGAGAGAAGGCTCTAAGCATACACATAGTTCCTTAGGGGTAAAATAAACATTTGGCTGGTTTGATCATATGTGTGAGATAGGTAGTGTGACAGAAATTTTCCTTTTGATTCCATAAATGAGGGGCTGGGGAGATAGCTCCGTGGCACAAGTGCCTGCATGGCAAGTGCAAGGTTGTGAGTTAGAACCCCAGTCCCACACACACACACACACACAAAAATGAAGTGCCCTTCTACCCCAAAATCTTCTGCTGCTTTTGGAGTAAAGCAGGGCCTTTGTGATTCTTTGGGAAACTTGGAGCACAAAGTCGTGTTCCGAGATGAGGATACAAGCAGAAACAAACCACATGGTTGTACTTGTATTGTCAGGAAGTACTTGTGAGCAGTAGGTAGTAGGGACACAGTGACAAGCAGGCTGGCAGAAGAGACTGGCTCCAAGGAGGTCCTTGGACAGCCATGGCACTTCAGATAGGGGATAATATTTGACTGGGAGCAGGCAGGTATAGGAATCTGATCAAAGTGTCATATTGCCTTTAAAGGCAGAGTGTAGAAGAAAAGGCCTGCAGAGGGTGGGAACAGACATGGCTGCAGGGCAGACAGAGGGGAGGGCGGGCTCCCACCAGGGAAGGCTATGAATAGATGCCATAGGCCTTTGTCACACTTTACTTTGTGTATTCCTTCAGCAAACAGTACTGAACAAAATAAGATGCTTCCTCGACTGTCTGTATTTTACGTTAGAGTGTTTGAATGAGGGGTCAGTATACTGCTGTCTTAATTGGGAGGGATGTCATAAGTAAGTTTTTACTAATACTTAAAGTTCTAAACTTTTGTATTTTCCTGAAAATAGTAGTTCTTTATACAAAGGCCAAATCCTGATTTAAGTAGGAGGTAGAATGGTAGCCACCATACATGCTGAAGGTAGCTCAGGACTCAGTTGTACAAATAGAAAAGTCACCTTTCTCTCAGGTTGTGGCAGAAAAACAGATTGTAAGTTGCTGTTTAAACTGGGAACTTCCATGGGGCCCAGCAGGATGGCTCAGTGGTCTAAAGCGCCTGCTTAGGAAAGCTTGGGCCGCTGCAGGGACAGTGGTTCGATCCCTGGCACCACATGCTGCGCCAGCCATGCCCTTAGGGCAGGCTGAGCTGGCCATAAAAATAAATAAAGAAAGAAACAAAAGTTCTGAAACAAGAAAAATAAATTAATTAATTAAAATAAAGAAACAAAACAAAACTGGGAACTTCCAAAGTTTTGACCTCTCTAGCATTAAGTATATTTCACAACATGATCTATGTTCACATGACACTTATGTACATAAAATATGAAAAAACAAAAGCTTTATTAAATGTTAATGCTTTCTACTTGCAACGAATCCTGTAGCTCCTATTTAAATTTGCCCACTATCATGGAAAATGAAATCAACTTTGACTCACCAAATTGATCCCATGACCTGTATAGTATAGAAAACATTGCTTGACCAAACTTGACTAGTATAACAGGGAGGCAAGAGGACTATCTAGTCTTGCTGGGCCTGCCACAGAGCCAGGATGAAATGTGATACCCCTCAGGGATGAATGATATGATAGATATATTTCAGCCTGTTAACTTGGGTTCTCTCCTCAGAGTTCCATGAACCTGCCTCCTGACAAAGCCCGGCTCCTGAGACAATATGACAATGAGAAGAAGTGGGATCTGATTTGCGACCAGGTACTAGATTCAAAGAGTCGGGATGTTGCGGGGACCTGTAGGAACCCTGGCCTGGTTTGCTTGTGCCTTCTCTTCCTAAGGTGACTCTTCGTAGTGGTGGGAGAGCTGGTAGGCCGAGCTCCTGCAAAAGGTTGCCTTCATTTGTTCTGGAGGGCAGTTTGTACAGGGTAGGTGTGGAACAGGTTGCTGGTTTCCCCAGCGGAGCCTATTTCTGCCATTCCCCAGAGTCAGCGCTGTGCCTAGCAGGATCTGCCAAAGGATTCTTTCTCTGTCACTCTGCTCTGGACCTGGCAAATAGCAAGATGCTTTGTATTATCTATAGGCCTCTAGAAATCAGACACCCTAGTCTGGTAATCTTCTGTTTCCAAATGTAAGAATAGTCTAACTACTGCTCTTCTTACATGAATAGTGTTTAGAATGCAAAGAGGAGAGCTACCATTTTTCTTAGAACTAAGGTCTTCTTTGCTCCTCACCTGGCTCTTTCCCCAGCAACAGATTGAAATGGTTCTAAGTCTTTGAGCTCAGACATTTTTGCTGCAAGGCTCAGTTAGCTGCTACTTCTGTACCTCTTGGTAGGTATAGAGGGGACTGGTTCAGAGTGTGGGCAGTTTGCTTACCCTGTACTTCACCATGAAGCTTTGTCATGAATAAATTACACCTTTAAAGATTAAGAAAATCATAATAGTCCATATTTGCGTGTTGATTTTTTATCAGGTACTTTATACATACTGAAATTCTTCATTTAATCCTCACAAAATCCCTCTAAGGAAGGTGCCATGGCATTTTATAGCTGAAGAACCTTGAGGTCAGTAATCTAGTGTTGATGAGTGATGGAGCCAGGTAAGGCTCAGGCAAGTGGGTGCCAAGCCTGTGCTGTTTTCTCCTACTGCCTTCCTACTCATGCTGCTTGGACCTAAGAGAGGAGTAAGATTCAGAGGACATAATCCAAGTTCCCTCTTCAGTAAAGGCCCATTTCCTTGGGTTCTGCATTAAGAGGTGTGAGTTAGTACCTGCCTGGGATTTGGAGAGCAGCAGTCCCTTTGGTTTTGGGATGTTCTATTTGATGGACTCTCCTACCTCTTTTTTTTTTTTTTGTGTGTGTGTGTGTGTGTGTGTGTGTGTGTGTGTGTGTTTGTCTTTTTGAGATAGGGCTTGGCTATGTAGTTCAAGCTGACCTTGAACTACCTCTTTTTTGTGTGTGTGTGTGTGTGTGTGTGTGTGTGTGTGTGTGTTTTTGTCTTTTTGAGATAGGGTTTGGCTATGTAGTTCAAGCTGACCTTGAACTCACTCTGTAGCCCAGGCTGGTCTTAGGCTCGAAGCTGCCTCAGCCTCCTGAGTGCTGGGATTACATTTAAGCACCATGCCCAGCTCTCACTCATATCTGTGTCATACAATTTTAGCTTTATCAAACCTCTCGTTTTTAGGTCCTGTTACTTAACATATTATTTTTCTGAGCCTTTCCAACCCTCTGAGCACTTTAGTTGTGAATCCTTACAGAACCAGAATGCCAAGGGTTTCCCAAGTTTCCTCTTGGGTCAGATGGAGGGCTTAGACTCGTGCTGTGTGTAGGAGGGCTAAAAGGTGACTTTGTTGGGGGCAACCGTCAGCATTTGAGCTTGTTTTGAATAGGTAGAACCTGGGGCTTGGGTAAAGAACAGAAAGAGCTGTGGCAGCCTCAACTGTGTTAATGCTGCAAAACCAGCCCTAGCTGCAGGGGGCAGAGCTATGAAAGCCAGATTCTGCAAGACCAAGCGTCCCTCCTCTTTTTTTCTGATTCTGACCATCAGTTGGCTGGGCAGAGAAAAGCATTTCCTAGTTATTTATTTTGGGTACTATTCATAGTTCTGTAATGCCCACATCTTAACTAGCAGCAGACTCATAAAGTAATTTTTTGACAAAGAAAAACATTTTAGGCTAAGAAAACACTAATTGGAGAAAAGATAGCAACAAGTGAGAATACCTTGAGGAAAAGTCAAGAAAGAAACTTAGTGTTTGGCCAGTGCTAAGGGCTAGGTGATAGCTGGGAGGCAGAGTCCCTTCATTGAGCACTTCAGTATTTTCCATCTTAGCCCCCTCCTCAGACTATGTGTACACATATCCATGCTTTCCTTCCAGGAGCGTTTCCAGGTGAAGAATCCTCCCCACACTTATATCCAGAAACTCCAGAGCTTCTTGGACCCCAGTGTAACCCGCAAGGTAAAGTATGAGGTAGTGATGCTGCCATATAGTCCATGGGGTTTGGGCACAAACCCATTAGCTTAGGGGTGAGGCATTTGCCTTTAAGCAGTGGGAGTTGGAATTTTGGATTCTGAGGCCAGTGGCTTGGAATGGATGCTAAGTAATGGAGGGAAGGATTGTAATTGTACACTTGTACCCTTCCGTTTCCTTTTCTGCCCCTTCCATTTGTATTGTAAGCTGGACAGAGCATGGTCAGGCTTCATTGGTGATAGAAGGTTCTGTGCTTACAGAAGTTCAGGAGGAGAGTGCAAGAGTCAACCAAAGTACTAAGGGAGCTGGAGATCTCGCTTCGCACCAACCACATTGGGTGAGTCTGGTTTAGCCTCTTTACCTGGCCCCAAGCATTGCCTGCTGCATGGGATCTGGTGTTCTCTGTGGATGATTTGCCTGTTTATCCTGTCAATGGAGCACAGTTGTCCCTTGAAAGGCGTCTGGTTCCCAAAAGCTACAGATGGTGTGTTTCTGGCTTTCCTCCTCATCAGCTCTGCCAGCTGCGACTGGATGCTTCTGGCAAGTGTGGGGCCTCTCCTGGGGTCCCCAGACTATGTCTTTGAGTGGAAGACATTCTCACAAGCAGCTGAGTCTAGAGTCTGCTTGTGGCCTGGTGCTGTGCCAGGAGAGGCCCAGAGAAGGGTGGGAGTCGGGGAACATGCTGCATTAGGTAAGGCTGAGACCTAGTTGCTGTTGAGCAACTGTTTGAACTGCATGATACCAGAAGGTTATTGCTTATTTGGGAAAAAGCAATCCCAGTTCATGAGCAGAGGAACCTTCCTGAAGCACCGGGAAAGATGTCAGGTGCTAAACCTCTTATGTGGTCACAGATCTTATCCTGGTCCTGCCAACTCATTGACAGCACCCCTCCACACACACCCCAGGATCTGTGTGAGTGTTTCCTTCCACTTTCTCAGTGGGGAGTCAGAAACTGTTGAAAATAGGCAGAGGGTGAGGTATCGTAAGAACAGTGCCTCAATTTGATAAAACTGATGAGCAAGTATAGTGAAAGAGACAGAGAAAGTGTGTGTACATATGTATGTGCAATGAGGACAGCAAAGGGCAGAACGCTGGTGTAGGACTGCAGGCAGTTTCCTACCTGGCCAGGGCTTGACATAACATCAGCATCTCAGTGAGAAGTGAGGCCTGATAGCAGGCAGGGGTGGTGTGTTTGCTGGGAAGGTGCCAGCCCCATGTCCTTGAACTTCCTGAGTCTAGGGTGGAAAGTGCCAAATGACATCATCAGCCTTTCCTCTCCTGTCATGATAGCAGCCCTCTTGTCCACCCTGCAGGCTGAGCCTCTTTAGAGGGAGGGAACACCTGTGTGTATCCAGCTGCAGCAGCCAGCAGCCGTCACAAGGGAGACGGCACAGGAGCGAACAGGAAAGGATCAGTTCCTGGTCTTGGAAGCTGTGCTATGGTGGCCAGAGTATGGCTTCTATATCTCATCTGTGAACCAGTAAGGAAAGCCAGGCCTCTTTGGTGAATTCTTTCTTTACCTTGATGAATTCTTTGCTGAAAGGAGGATTTCTCCATTAGCCTTGCTGTGGAGGAGGGTGACACCAAATGGAACTCGGAGCGCCTGTTGCCACTTGCATTACTCAGAGTACCTTCCCTCTTCAGGCTCTGCATGCTTTAAAATTCCTGCTATGGTCAGAGTGGGGGAGGGGATCTGCTCCTCTAGGCAGGGGGCCATAGCAGTGTGTGACAGACAGTCCTCCTTTCTACCTGGTACCTGCCCCTCTGGCATCTGACCAGAAACAAGGGCCTGAGCAGCATACTTCGCTGTTGGCTCTCAAGTTAGAAGTCTGGACCTGGGCATTGGTTCGCAGGGAAAAACTTTGCAGTGGCATTTTAGGAACTCCTGCCCTCTGACCTGAGTCTTCTCTGGGTAGTTATGTGGGAGAACCAGGATCTTTCCTGGCAGCAAGTTTGTCAGGCTGGCATATAGGGTCTGTGGAGTGGGAGGAGGCCAAGGCAGAGTGAGGAGAGGATTGTGCTTGGTTACAGCCTGACTGGCCCAGGGCCTGCCGAAGTATGCATTTTTTAGGACAGCAAATGGGAACTCAAGTTCTAGAATGGCGCTGGCTGCGAAGCAGGATTCCAGAAGCCTTACCACCCCACCCCCTTTCCTCCTTTCTCCCGGGTTTTGTATTGGTTTCTCTGCCTTGCCTAGGTGCCCTTTAACCTCTCCTCAAAGTGTCAAGATCCCGAAAATAGCAGTGTAGACTCAGACAGGAAATGAGAAGGGGGTGGGGAGCTGGAGAGCAGACAGACAGGAAATGGGAGGCCTGCAGGCCTCCAGAGAGGAAGCTAACTTCAGGCAGCTCCGATGTCAGTCAGCTTCAGTTGGAGCCTGCTGCCAAATCTCAGCTGGGCCTGGTGTTCCAGCCCTAGCCACTCTGGATCAGGGCTATGGCTGGCCACACTGGTGTTTCAGCTGTGGGGAAAAGCAGAAAGGCAGGGTGGTTGAGTATGGCTGGCTCATGTAGACCCCCACCGCCCAGACATCCTAAGGGAATAGAGCACTCCAGCCAGTAGAGCTTTCATCTGGAGGTGCAGTGGGTGAACCTGCTGCACGACAGTCTCGCTGGAATTTATTTTTGACTTTTATTCCAGAGGTATCTCAGCCCAAAAGGAGTTAAGGCAGAGGGTAAAAATATTCTGAGACATTGTCCTTCAGGGACTGTGTTGTCTACCTGCTTGTCTTTCTGGCTGAGGTGCCCCATGTCCTCAGTGTGAGTCTGGAATTCTGGAATTCCTTGAGCTCTTGATCATTCTACTAGTGTTTTCCAGTTCAGCAAGACTTGCTCTGACTACACACACAACTCCCACATCCCTTTTTGTTCATTGCTTTCTAAAACTGTTGTCATTAAGCTCAGTGAAGAGCTCTTTGGCCCAGGAAGCTTCAGTCCCAGAGCCTTCTTTGTCCTTCCTGCCTATATCATGACTGACACTTTAATCATGCTGGGGACTTGCTGGCTCTGGAAAGCACATGGCCAGGGGTTGGGAGATACCAGATCTGTGGTAAATGCTCTGGATGCTTCTACAATTCTTTTAACAAACATTGAGCAAGGACAGTGTGCCTGTGTGCCTAGCCTTGTGCTATACTGGAGGGATACAGAAAACAATTGAGTTAGGGCTCTGTCCTGTGTGGGGAGAGTACCTAGACGCTTATGTGACTGAAGTGTATTCACAATAAAGCAAATGTATTGGAAGGACTTGTCCGTAGCTACTCTGCCTGAGGAAAGTCCAGGCTGCTAACTCATGCATTTTGGTCTTAAGAATTTTCCTAGTATGGTAGTAGAATCCAGAAGGATCCAGGAGGGAGTGTTATTGGGTCAGAGACCCGTCATCCTCCATGCACTTTAGCTGACCCTTCCTCTATGTTCTCCTGTGTTTGCAGGTGGGTGAGGGAGTTTCTAAATGATGAAAACAAAGGCCTGGATGTGCTGGTGGATTACCTGTCCTTTGCTCAGTGTTCCGTCATGTGAGTACCACCTGGGGCTAAAGGAAGGGACTCTGGGGGAGGGTAGAGTCCCATTTTACTCAGAGCGGAAAGCTAAAACTGAAGATGGGAACAGGCATCCCAGGATAGGACGAAATAGCCCGGGATTGATGTGGAGTGGACAGGAGAGCCAAGGGCTTGTCTGGGGATCAGAAAGACTGACCAGTTAGTTGGCTGGAATAGACAGTATGTTTTGGAGAGCAGGAAAAGAGTGATGTAGAAGGAGAGTTTGGCATCAGAATCCAAGGACTTAGTACTAGGCTAGGGCAAGCAATCGAAGATAATGTCCTGGACATTTGAAGAGATGTCTTGGCGGGATCCACCCATCTCTGCATAACTGAGTCTTCATGAAGCAGCTCTGGATTCCCAGGTATGAAACTTTTACTCCAGGTCATTGTTGAACCTGTAACCTTTGACCTGGCCTGATACAGGAAGGACTTGGCAGCCTTGGGCAGGCTGGGGGCTTGGCAGTAGCCAGAGTGAGTTATGAGAGGGAAGGTGATGAGGTCTAGCACAGAAAATAAGGGCTTTCAAGCAGACAAAGCTGGGTTTGGGCCTCACTTGTAGCTTGTACTGGCTTTGTGACTTTAAGCACAATTTTCTTCTTCTGTAAGAGGAGATTTTCATTCCAGGGTTGTAAGGATTAATTGATAACATGTGTGGCCACTTTGTATCAGGAATATCCTAGGTCTATACTGTGGTAGAAGCTTTATTGTTCATTTTATTATTCAAGGTGGTATGCTTTATCATAGTTTCCTGAATATATGGAGAGACAGAGGACAATAGTAGTAAACAAAGTAATCCTAGATAAATGAACCATAGGGAAAACATTCATCCCACTTGGCTTGTGATTTTCCCAACACTGGAAGACCCATGCCCTAGGAAACCTGTCAGTCCTGGACCTTAATCCTCACCTAGACTTTTAGTTTCTTACTGTCTTTGCCCCTTTGGCCATTCTTTTTCCAGCAGGAGCACAAACTGATGCCTGTCATCAACTGGCCTGTCTGTCACCTTTTTCAAGTGATGCCCTGTTCAAGTCAAGTGTGGCCCACTCCCTCTTCTCATCCCTATAGAAGTCATACCATGTGATCTTGGGATCCATTTAAGTATTCTTTTTTTTTTTTTTTTTTTTTTTTTTTTTTTTTTTTTTTTTTTTTTTTTTTTTTTTTTTTTTTGAGAAAGGGTCTCACTGTGCAGTTCAGGCTGACTTTGAGCTCACTTTTGTAGCCCAGGCTGGTCTTGAACTCACAATGATCCTCCTGCCTCAGCCTCCCAAGTGCTGGGATTACAGGTGTGAGCCACCACGCCCGGCTTAAGTATTCTTTTTATAGAAATAAATGAAAAATATTTGCTCAAGTTTTTTTTTTTTAAATTCAGAACCTTTATAATAAAAGGCTGTAAAGTGATTTTTTTCCTAATAAGCTTATCTTATTTGAAAAGGCAAACAAATCCAAGCTGCTTTAAACCAAGAATATGCTTCAACCACAGTACTAGTGTCCATGGCAGTACACTTTTAAGAAGAAACAGAGAATGTATGTTCTGAGAAGAGATGGGAGGAAAGGGGTAAGGCCAAGGAGAGTTTGAATGAAGACATTTATTTGAAAGCTGTGTGTCCAGTGCTGCTGTTATTGATTGGAAGCCACTAGCAAGCTGTCTGAGAGACAGAATCCTCTGATGTCTTCTAGAGAGCTCCATTCACCACCTCCTGATTGTCAGGGCTCTGATGCCTCCTCCACTTCTTATAAAATGTTTGGGCATTGGTGATACTGCTTCCTCTTCCAGAAAGCCCTAGTCTCTGTGCCTTTTACCAGTGGCACACATAGGGAGCAGGATGCCCTGTGGGAAGAGGAGCTTAGGGAGGTGCTTCCTAGGCTTAGTGCCTCACAGGGGTGGAGGACAGGGAGTGCTATTGCTTCTCGGTTTCTGAAGGGGTGACCCCATGCAAGTGTGTAAGAAAGGGCCCTGTGAGTTTGTGATTGTGACTGTGATCTGCCACATTGTTATGGTGGGAGACATGATTCCAAAGCAGGGATTGTGAAACTATCCCCACTGTTATCAGAGGGGATAGACTGCAGGTCTGTAGTCCCCAGACTCAACCTCAGGGACCTTAAGGAAATAGAAGCCCAAGGAGCCTCTGTACCAGAAAGCCTAGAAGCACCTCAAGTAGCTAACTGTAGAAAATCTCATCTTAAAACTCAGTGTTAGACTGAGCATGATGGCACACATTTTTAATTCCAGTGCTTGGGAGACTAAGGAAGGAGGATCACTATGAGTTCAAGGGCAGTCTGGGGTACACAGTGAGACCTTGTCTCAAAACAAAACAGACAAGAGCAGAAACTGGGGTACCTCACTGATAGATTGCTTGTTCAACATGCTGAAGTTCCTGGGTTCCATCCCCAAAACAAAACAAAACAAAACAATTCAGTATTAGCATAAAAGAACTCATTCTGAACATAAAAAGAGAATTCCACTGTGGGCTTGCTGGAATCCTAGTTCCCATTCATTCAGCCCAACTCAATCAAGAATAAATGAGACAATATCAGAATACTGAGAGGCCCCTTGGACACTGCTGTTGGCCAACTAGCAAGACCATAGTTGGTGCATCTCCCACTACCTCCTGTTTGGGGCCGATTCTCTTGTAGAACAACAGCATAAGCTGCCTCAACCGAGACTGGATGTGCAGGAAGATAGCCTGCACCTACTGCCTGTGGGCCATGAGAAGGCCACAACTGGAGTTGCCTGACCACAGGGAGCAGAGAACTGGTCTTCTAGTGTCCTAACTCCTCAGATTCCCCTCTTCCTAGAGCTTCCTGGGCCTCCTCTGGCCCTGTTCTTTGTTGGTGGTCTCCAGACCAAGATGGGTGTCTACTGTCCAATTCTGTTCTCTCTTCTTGCTACCCTTGCTTTCTGTTACCTGGAGGCCTGAAGATGGGGGTGGGTTCACCAGAGGGCTTAGCTTGAAACTACTTGTGTGTATGTGCCTTTGTGTGCGCATATGTGTCCTTTCATGCTCCAGGTTTGACTTTGAGGGTCTGGAGAGTGGTGATGACAGTGCATTTGACAAGCTCCGGTCCTGGAGCAGGTCAATCGAGGACCTGCAGCCACCCAGCGCCCTTTCAGCTCCCTTCACCAACAGCCTCGCTCGCTCTGCGCGCCAGTCTGTGCTCCGGTATGTGTGCACTTGCTCTGCCCGCCTGCCTCCCACCTCCCCAGCCCCAGCCCCAGCCCAGGTCTTGGTAACCATGGTGAGTGCTCATGCTCCTCCCTCCACTCTTGCTTCCAGGCTCAGCTCTCTTGCCTTCTGCCTGCCAGTCTGTCTCTGGTCTGTCCTCTCTGTCTCCTTGACTCTGCCCAGCAGTCTGTCCTGGGTAAGTATGTGGTCCTCAGCTGTGCCACCCCATCTGGGGTTCCTCACTCTCTTAGCCATTCCTCCCAGGCTACTCAGGCAGGAATTGGGCTTCAACGGCCAAACCAGGTCCTGCCTTCATTTCATGTCTGTTTCCCTCTAGCACTTGATCTGCCCATCAGCTGCTCAGAGGCCAGCTCCCACCCACCCAACTCCTGCCCCTTCCTTTCCCTTCCCTTCTTCCTTCAGTCCTTTTTTCCTCCAAGCTGATGCCCTAATTTGTCTGTGGTGTTTTCAAAAGCCATCCTGCCCAGAAGCAGACAGATGGACAGGATGATTCTCAGGGCCCTTGTTGCCCTGGAGGCTGTTCTTTGGACTCTGTAGCTTTTTTCTCAGCCTGTCTCTCATGGGTATGTTCTTCTATTCCTTTGGAATAGGAGACACATTGCTTGTCAGTCTAGTCCTGTAGGAGCATACATGTGTTCTCTCTCTCTCTCTCTCTCTCTCTCTCTCTCTCTTTCTTTCTTTTTTTTTTCCATTTAAGATCATTACGATTTTTAAGGGGTGATGCAGTCAGTGGTAGCTAGCTGCCTGGCTTTCCTAAAGCTTTGGGGAATGCTCTGCTTTTTGGAGATGTAGAAGTGGCATAAGAGCCAAAATGCTTCTGCTCCATGAAATATATAGCCACTAGAAGTGGGGAGAGGGAAAACTCAGATGGATGTCTCATTTGGAGGGCACATTTCACTGACAGAAAGGCTGTCCGTGACAGAGGACAGAGAATCCTGAAGTTAACATGGTGTAAGCACTGGTTATAAAGCTAAGATCCTGGGCATTTGGTGACAAAGGGGTTCACCCAGGGAGGTGAACACAGGTTGACTGCTGTGCCTCCTATAGTGGCTGTTGGTACAAGAGCCTCCTCTTCCCCACTTTCTGCCACTGCTAAAGGACATCCTGAGTGATGGTGAGCACTCTGTGACCATTCAGCAGCAACCGCAGACCTCACTGACTGCCTGGCTCTCTCCCACAGGTACAGCACTCTCCCTGGCCGCAGGGCCCTGAAAAATTCTCGCCTGGTGAGCCAGAAGGATGATGTCCACGTCTGTATCCTTTGTCTCAGAGCCATCATGAACTACCAGGTAAGAATCTGCACTAGCTCTGGATGCTCTGCCAAATTGGGAGAGCTGTCAGTGCCAGATTACGCAAGATAGGTTTGCTGGATGGCCTATGGCCTATAAATCTATAGGTTTTCTCTTTGCCACCATCAGAGTCTCCTCCTTTTGTCTTTTTTTCTGCAGTATGGCTTCAACCTGGTTATGTCCCACCCCCATGCTGTCAATGAGATTGCACTTAGCCTCAACAATAAGAATCCAAGGTGAGTCTCCCCTCCCTCTACCCCCTTCTCCAGGGCACAGGACATCTAGGCTGCATTTGTCCCTGATAAGTCCTTCTTGACCTTCGGGTCCTGTAGTCAAGGTTAGAGCCTTGGCTAGTTCCCTTACCTTTGCCAGAACACTGTCCCTGCCTGCGTCTGGTCTGCATAGAAGTGAGGGCACAAGCCTTCCTCCATGCCTTCTTTCTTTCTTTCTTTCTTTCTTTTTTTTTTTTTTTTTTTTTTTTTTTTTTTTTTTTTTGGTTTTTTGAGACAGGGTCTTGGGCAGGCGAGATAGCTCAGTGATCTAAAGTGCCTGCTTAGGCAAACTTAGGCAACCACAGGGACTGCAGTTTGATCCCTGGTACCACATGCTGCACCAGCCCCACGCCCAGGGCAGCTGAGCCAGCCATAACATAAATAAATAAATAAAATTAAGAAAGAAGAAGGAGACAGGGTCTCGCTATGCAGTTCAGGCTGGCCTTGAGCTCACTTTTGTAGCCCAGGCTGGTCTCGAACTCGCACTGATCCTCCTGCCTCAGCCTCCCAAGTGCTGGGATTACAGGCATGCACCACCATGCCCAGCTCATGCCTTCTTTCTAAAGCCCAGTACTGCTGTTCACTACCAAGCCATTCTCTAGAGGACCTTGTCAGCCATGGACGTGAGCTGTGTCGTAGCCAGGATGAGAGCTGGGATGCTAATCTTCCTTCTTTACCTCTTAGGACCAAAGCCCTGGTCTTGGAGCTCCTGGCAGCTGTGTGTTTGGTACGGGGAGGTCATGAAATCATCCTTGCTGCCTTTGATAATTTCAAAGAGGTCAGTCTCCTCCTGCCCGCTTGCGTGTTTTTAGTGGGGAAGAAGTCATGAAACCAGTAGGTAAACACCATTACCTGTAATCGCTGGTGATTTTAAAGTCCCTGCTGGCTTGGCTACACAAGTTGCTCCTTGGAGCAGTGCTAGCACCAGTGTGAAAATGGATCTTTAGTCTTTACTAGATTTTGTGCCAGGAAACCTCTTGATTGGCAAAGAATGCTATAGGCTGCAATGAGTGGTCCTAACCATTGCCATCATTAGAATCATCTGAGGAACCTGCTGTGCCCACTGCATACCCACTGGAGACTGGGCATCTACACATTCCAAGACTCCATAGGTTGTTCTCCTTCAGTGAACACATGGGTGGAACCCAGAGCATGTGTTTTCAGAGAAAGAGAAAGGGGTGTCCTCCATTGGAGAAAAGCAGTTCTTTTTTTTTATTTTACAAAAGCAGTTCTTATATGGAATTTCCCAAGCTCCTGAGCCTGGCTTCAAAAGCCTAGTCTTCTTGAACATGGGATTCCTCGACATCCAGCCGCAGCTGTGGTTCCACCCCTTCCTTCTCTGTGGACCTCTTCCCTGACATCCATTGTTCAAACCAGGAAATGGCTCTTCCTCTCTAAAGCCCAGGGACTCAGAGGAGCCTCTGGACCCCTGTCAGCAGAGGGCTTTCCTGCGCACTGGCCCTTCCTCTGTGTCTCCTGGGACCTCAGCTTCTTGCTTTAGCCCTGGCCTGACTCCTTTTTCTTCTTCGTTTAGTAACTTGACATTATTAGGCTCCTGTGTTTCTTTCCTTTGTTTTTTTTTTTTTTTTTTTTTTTTTTTGCACAGGGTCTCGCTATGCAGTTCAGGCTGGCCTTGAGCCCACTTTTGTAGCCCAGGCTGGGCTCAAACTTATGTTGATCCTCCTGCCTCAGCCTCCCAAGTGCTGGGATTACAGGCCCAGTGTTGTGAAAGAGCATGCCACCATGCCCAGCTAGGCCCCTGTATTTCTTACTGACCTGGCCTCAGAGGCACCTAAGGCCCAGTGTCAGGCTTTACTGATTTCTTTGAGTTGAGACCAGATACCTAGGACTATATTCCAGGTCCCAGGTTTTCTTCTATAGTGTCCAGAATAGGGAGGTGAAAGAGATGTAAAAAGAATTAAGATGTACTGCCAGATATGGTGGTATATGCCTATAATCCCAGCAGTGGGAAGTCTGAGGCAGTAGGATTGCCCCAAGTTTGAAGCCAGCATAGGCTACATAGTGAGTTCAAGGCTAGTCTAAACTACATAGTAAGACCCTATTTCTCTCTTGCTCTCTTTCTCTTTACACACAGACTATGTATATAAGCCATATACTAACTTCCTATGAAGAATATAATCATTATGTGTTGCAGTATATATGTTTTTTACATCCAGTGTCCAGAATGGCCCATTCCCTAGATAGAGTAGTGGTTAGACTTGGTCTAAATAAATGCCTTACTTGCTCAGGTACCTCCTTTCCCTGAGAAAGTTTGTTCATTCAGGTATGCAAGGAGCTGCACCGCTTTGAGAAGCTGATGGAGTACTTCCGGAATGAGGATAGCAACATCGATTTCATGGTGAGGCAGTGAGTCTGAGGCAGGCACATACCCAGTAAGGGTGTGAGTGCCCTAAGGAATGGGCCATGCTGACTTTATGTTGTGGTGCTGTGCTGCTTCCTCAGGTGGCCTGTATGCAGTTTATCAACATTGTGGTACACTCTGTGGAGGACATGAACTTCCGAGTCCACCTGCAGTATGAGTTCACCAAGCTGGGGCTGGAGGAGTTCCTACAGGTATGCTGGCCAGTGACTGTGAGGCAAGGCACTGTGGGATAGAGAATCAACTTAGATGCATCACAGAGGATGTTTCTTTTTTGAGAGCCTAGACCTAGATGCTTTTGAAACTTGCCTGTCTTCTGTGGCCTGGGGCACAGGTCCATCTATAGAGGTCTCCACTCTAAGATAGTTCATAGCTTCTTTTTTTTTTTAACTTTATTTATTTATGTTATGGCTGGCTCAGCCTACCCCGGGGGTGGGGCTGGTGCAGCATGTGGTTCTGGGAATCGAACCACGTGGTCCCTGTGGTTGCCTAAATTTGCCTAAGCAGGCTCTTTAGACAGCTGAGCTATCTCGCCAGCCCCCATAGCTTCTTATAGACCTGAATGACTGATGAGGCCAGAAGCAAGAGGTCCCTGTGTACTCTACAAAGTGGTAGTGAAGGGTAACCACAAGTAAGATGTCCAGGACACTCCCCACAATCCTCTCCCCTTGCCTTTACTACTCTGCTTTTTTCTCAGAAGTCAAGGCACACAGAGAGCGAGAAGCTGCAGGTGCAGATCCAGGCATACCTGGACAATGTGTTTGATGTGGGGGGGTTGTTGGAGGATGCTGAGACCAAGAATGTAGCCCTGGAAAAGGTGGAGGAGCTGGAGGAACATGTATCTCACGTAGGTGGCCTTCTTTGCCTCTTGGAGCCACTGTGGAGGATGGGGTGGGGACACTTGAGTTGCACAATCTTGAACTGCCCCACTTGCCTTCAGATTGAATCCCATGAAGGTTTAGGACCCACTGTGCTCTGGGCTGAGCCACTGAATATTTGCCCATTGGCCCACACATTGACTTCCAGGGCTGGGCTTGAGGTGACTGTAGACTTGGGACAGACTTCTGTCACCTGCCTTCTATCTGTTGCTTTTCACATGGTGTCAGACCCTGAGCCCATGCGAGTGATGTAGGGATGCTACCTGACCAAGGTGCCTTTGAGGCCTTGGAAGTTTGGGCCCAGATCTGACCATACATCTGAATGTCCACATTTTAGGGATAGTATTAAATCTACCCTTCCTTTCCTGCAGCTCACAGAGAAACTTTTAGATCTGGAAAATGAGAATATGATGCGAGTGGCAGAACTAGAAAAGCAGCTGCTCCAGCGGGAGAAAGAGCTAGAGAACATCAAGGTACCAAATAATTCCAGAAAGAGGTACTGACCTGGGGCTCCAGTGCTTCAGAACCTTGCCTCTCCCTCTTGGGTCATGTCAAGGCAAGGAGTGTGTATGTGTGTGCATGTATACGTATGCATGCCTGTGGTTAAAGCCTTTTCACTGAGCTATGTCACCAGTCTTTATTATTTATTTATTTATTTATTTAGTTATTTAGTTAGTTAGTTAGTTAGTTATGGTCGCAGGGATCGGACTTGCACTTGCCAGGCAGGTACTTATACCACTGAGCTATATCTCTGGCCCTATATCGCCAATCTCTAAAAACACTCTCTGTGTGTGTGTGTGTGTGTGTGTGTGTGTGTGTGTGTGTGTATTGTTTCAGAACTTTTGTTTGTTTATTTATTTTTATGGCTGGCTCAGCCTGCCCTGAGGGCAGGGCTGGCAGCAGCATGTGGTGCCTGGGATGGAACTGCAGTCCCTGCAGCCGCCTGCAGGCACTTTAGACCACTGAGCCATCCTGCTGAGCCCCACTGTGTGTTTTTTTGTTGTTGTTTCATTTTGTTTTGTTTTTTTTTAAAGACACGGTCTTAAAAATAGCCAAAGTTCTAGGCTCAAGGTTAGAATCCTCCTGTATTGACCCCTCAGCATTCTGGGATTATAAGCATGTGCCACCACTTCTAATTTCAAGCAAAGATCCTTTAGATACTCAGATAATAAGGCTGGGCTGTGGATTGCACCCCGTTTTCTAGTTGGGGAGGGAAGCTGAAGCCAAAGTGGGCCAGACACACAGAGGAGAGTGGGAATGGAGGAGGTATCCACAGTCATCCTTGGAGTGCAGTCTAGGCTGGCATCTCCCATCTTAGCCTGGGGATTTTTTCTCCATGTGGTTTTCCATCCCTGCCTACTGAGCAGGGGTAGGATAGCCCTCTCCCCCCCAGGGGCTTTGACTGTTAGCCTGTCCACCAGGTATCCTAAGTCAGGAGGGCAGGTACACCTCATATTCAGTCTCTGTCCCCACCTCTACCTTTTCTTCCAGGGGAACACAGGCTGCCTCTGCTGGCCTTAGCCCCTGCTAAGCACAATATCAGGAGCTGTATAGAATACAGAGGTGGCTAAGCAGGGCCTGTCCATGGGGCTTCCAAGACCAAACGAAATAAGAGCAGTGAGGCCCAGTGGAGAGAGCAGCAGTGTCAGACTGCTAGTGGCCAAAGAGTTTCACAGAGTCATACTTTGCCCTGGACCTCGAGTGGTCCATGCTATGAGAAAAAGTATAGAGGGAAGAACTCAGGGTGCCTGGGAAGACAGGCCAGCTCTTCTGCTCACCACTTCTGTTCTGCTGAACCAGCTTCCCTGGGTTCTTACTTGGAATTCTGCTCCAAGTACCCTCCCAAAGACCCTAGTTGAATATCCCTTGGGTAGGAATTCTTTCTTCTGAGGGTAAGGACTGATGTGCCTTTAGGCCACCCTTCAATGGCACTGTCTGCTTGACAGGAGACATATGAGAACACAAGCCACCAGGTACACACTCTCCGGAGGCTCATTAAGGAGAAGGAAGAGGCCTTCCAGCGTCGATGCCACTTGGAGCCAAGTGCCTGTGGCCTGGAGTCCATGGGAGGAGAGGCCCTGGCCAGGGTAGGCCCGGCAGAACTGAGGGAAGGTGGACCACGCTCCGACTTGGACCTGCTGGCCCCTGTTGCACCTGCCGAGGAGGCTCTTCCTCTGCCTCCACCCCCAGCTCCTCCCTTGCCGCCACCCCCTCCCCCATTACCAGGTATCTGGAAATCCTGGCCTTGAGGGGCAGCTTAACTGTGGAGCCATGGGGTCATTTGAGGGTTGAAAGAATATCAGGTCAGGATGAGAGGGTCCAGATCCTGGGAACTTAGTTTTTTTTTTTTTCTTTTGGGACTGGGGTTTAAACTCACGACCTTGCACTTGCCAGGCAGGCACTTGTGCCATGGAGCTATTTCTCCAGCCCTTACCCCCCTTTTCAGGTTTTTTTTTTTTTTTTTTTTAATGTGTTTAGTATAGGGTCTACAGGGTTTCAGTACACAGATCTTACTGTTTTCAGTCTCCCAAGCACTGGGATTACAGGCCCAAGTCACATCCAGTCTCAGTCCTGTGTCAGTGTGCCCTGGGGGTGGAGCTGGCATGGCACACTCAGGATCCAACTCTAGTCATGCACTTTAGTCTGTTGCACTATCTGGCTGGCCCTGGGGAGCTCAAGTTTTGAGCACAGGTGTGAGGGCTGCTGTATCCTGCTCCTAACTACTCTTTAGACAGCACAGGAGAGGTTCAGATGGTTGTAGGAGTACTGGAGAAGATACCAACAGCAGATCCTGATCAGTTAGGACTCCTGGGGGCAACTTGAGCAGAACTCACAAAGCCTAGGAGTCTTGAAGGAGAATAAGTAGAGGGATGGATGGCCTGGGAAGAGTCTTGTGACCCCCTGTGCCATTTCTTCTTCCCCTAGGCAAGTGTCCCCCAGCTCCACCTCTCCCTGGCACTGCACCCTCTGTGGTCTTGACAGTGGGCCTGTCTGGTGAGTGTCTCCAGAGCTTGGGGCATGGCTGGTAGGTCCAGGGGAATATGTCTTTAGTCCCTAACTCATTGATCCCATTTCCAAACCAGCCATTCGTATTAAGAAACCTATCAAGACCAAGTTCCGGCTACCAGTCTTCAACTGGACAGCACTGAAACCCAATCAGATCAGTGGCACTGTCTTTAGTGAACTTGATGATGAGAAGATCTTGGAGGTGATAGGGGTTGGGGGCCAGAAATGTGGGTTTGGGGGCTGGGAACCAAGTTGTTCTTTTAACCAGGTTCTCTGGACTTGCAAAAGTCCATTGTCAACTCTGAGAGTCAGAGCTGGCACCATGATGGGCATAACACCAGTGAATCCTCTCATAGTTCCAATCTGTAGCATTTTCCCATGTCTGCTCCTGATAGGACTTGGACCTGGACAAGTTTGAGGAATTGTTCAAGACGAAAGCACAGGGCCCTGCCCTTGACCTCATCTGCTCCAAGAACAAGACAGCACAAAAGGCTGCCAGCAAAGTAACCCTGTTGGAAGCCAACCGTGCCAAGAACCTGGCCATTACTCTGCGCAAGGCTGGTCGCTCAGCAGAAGAGATCTGCAGGGCAATCCACACGTGAGGCTCCTACTGACCTGGCCCTGGTCCTGGTCCCCAGCCAATTGGCAACCCAGTTCTCCATCCAGAAGCTTGGCTTTCCCTAAATTCTAGTGCTCCTGATGAGATTCCCTCATGCTTCTCAGTCATCCACTAGAGTGACCATAATTGACCAGGGGCCAGGCAGGTATTGTGTGAGGTGTTATGGATTCATCCCAGACTTTCTGCAGGGAGCTCTTAGACCAGGGAGGGGCAACACTAAGTGATGTCACCAAGCTGTCAAGAGTACAGGAAGTGGGAGCCACAGAACTGAGCTTGCTGATCAGGGCAGGCTTCCCAGAAAAGAACATTGCATTTGGGTCTGAAGGAAGTGCACATTAGCCTAGTTCAGGGCCCAGAGGGAGGAGCATGGGTCCTTGGATACTAAAAGTAGAATCTGGCCTTAAGTGTAGTGAGGAAAGTAGGAAAGACAGGGTGAAAAAGTGGGCAGAAGACCTACGAGTACTTGGTCCTGCTTAGGTACTTGGATTTCTTTGTAGATAAAGAAGAAAGACATCACCAGGCAGCAGGTAGGGGTCCCTAGAACCAGCCCCAGATGTCCTCTCATCTATACAGGTTTGACCTGCAGACACTACCAGTGGACTTTGTGGAGTGCCTGATGCGCTTCCTGCCCACGGAGGCTGAGGTGAAGCTGCTGCGGCAGTATGAGCGTGAGCGGCAGCCTCTTGAGGAACTGGCAGCTGAGGACCGCTTCATGCTGCTCTTCAGCAAGGTAGAACGGCTGACACAGCGAATGGCTGGCATGGCCTTCTTGGGCAACTTCCAGGACAACCTGCAGATGCTCACACCGGTATGCCCTCACCTAAATCCCTCCCCTGAACTGTAGTGGTCTGACGCTGTTCCTTCCTCCTCCCCTTCTTTGCCTATCCTCCTAGCCCCTCCTTCACTTCACCCCATTGGCCAGCCTGGCCAGTCTCAGGTGTTCCTCTCTTCTTCTAGCAACTCAACGCCATCATTGCAGCCTCTGCCTCTGTCAAGTCGTCACAGAAGCTGAAGCAGATGCTGGAGGTGGGGAAGAGTGACTGGGGTACTGCTGGTTCCCAGGTCCTGCTGGGTGCCTAGGGCTATACAGAGGAGGGGGCTTCGAAAGTGGCATGACTTCCCCACATGTATCTTTTGGACAGATCATACTTGCTCTGGGAAACTACATGAACAGCAGTAAGCGAGGAGCTGTGTATGGCTTTAAGCTCCAGAGCTTGGACCTGGTAAGGTGGTGGGTGCAGCTCAGGCAGGAAGCCTAGGGGCAGTGCTGGTAAAGCCAGCATGTTTAGCTCTCTGGCACTGCTCCTCTTCCCCTCCCTCCCAGCTGCTGGATACAAAGTCCACTGACCGGAAGATGACACTGCTGCATTTCATTGCTTTGACGGTGAAGGAAAAATACCCAGACCTGACCAACTTCTGGCATGAGCTGCACTTTGTGGAGAAAGCCGCAGCAGGTGAGAAGACCTTGGCTGGATGTACCTGTTGTCATGTCCAGCCCAGTACAATCCCAAGAAACCTTTGAGAGGAACTCTTGAGTCCATTTCTTTTCTGCCTTTCAGCTTCTGAGTGCTTCAAAGCTTTCCACTAGATCCATACATGAGCAGGGGCTGCCTTGGAGGGAGCCTTCCAGGAGGCAGTAGGCCCAGCTCAAACGTTCCTGGCAAGGTGCCATGGGAGCAGGAAGGGAGCAGAAACTCTTTACTCCCAACTCCTTCAAGCTCACTTAGAGAAACTGTATTTCCTATATGTGTACAGAGTAATTAGAAAAACCATAAAGCCCTTTATAAACAGAAGGTAGCTGTTATTTCTGTCTTGGCCATGAAACTGGGACAGGCCTGAGGCTGTTCCACTGTGGAGACCAGCAACCTCTGTGGCTTCCCTTCTTTGGCTACCTTATTTTTGGGGACAAAGGGGTCACATTCTGTACTGTTTCCCCTGTACTGTGAGAGCCTCGGCTACCTGAAACACTTCACTTTCACATGGTATAATCTACTTGCCAAGGGAGAGGGTAATTTTGCTGTAGCCCTGGGCTGGGAAGTAGGTTGTCACCAGCCGGGCAGCCCTCAAACAGGCCTCTGGTGACCACAGTGTCCCTGGAGAATGTACTGCTAGATGTGAAGGAGCTGGGCCGGGGCATGGAGCTGATCCGGCGGGAATGCAGCATTCATGACAACAATGTCCTTCGGAGCTTCCTCAGCACCAATGAAGGCAAACTGGACAAGCTGCAGCGTGATGCTAAGACAGCTGAGGCAAGCAAGGGGTGGAGGACAGGGTGGGAGCAGATTGGGCGTCTTTAGGTAGGCCTGCTTCAGGTTATCAGGCAGCAGACCAACCAGTGTGGGGAGAATAGACTTGGGGGAGGGAGGAACAGCACCTCGAGACATGCGCTCTTCAGAGCTTTGAGATCTATGTTCTCTGAGCTCCCAGGCCCTTGGGTGGTTAGTTTCCTCTCTTCAGCCCTGGGCTGTTCTCCGTGGCCCTTCTGTCCCCTTGTGTGGGAGCTGGGCTTCTCCTTCCTGGCAGCCTGACACCTTCTCCTGCCCCTTTCCCAGGAAGCCTACAATGCAGTTGTGTGCTACTTTGGTGAGAGTCCCAAGACCACACCTCCTTCTGTATTCTTCCCGGTATTTGTCCGATTCATTCGGTCCTATAAGGTAAGCTGGAGAGGGGATTTAAAGAGGAGTTTGGTTGGCAGAAAACTGGCTGGGGGACTGGTTGGTCTTGGGCTTCAAGTCTGGGGCTTTTCCAGTTGCTTTCAGTCCTGGGGAGGAGCCATGGATGCTGACGACAGGCCTCTTAGCTGTGAATTGGTGGGCAGGGTGGGGGCCCAGGTCCTTCCTGTCATTGTTAGGGGCAGGAAGTACCCCCTCCAGGAGGTGGCCACCTGGGGTTAGCTGGTCCCATTGCCACCCACTCTTCATCCTCAGTGTTAGCCCCACCTCTCCCAGCCTGTGTGAGCCTCACCCCCACCTATGGTTCTTAGGAAGCAGAACAAGAGAATGAGGCCCGTAAGAAGCAGGAGGAGGTAATGCGGGAGAAGCAGCTGGCTCAGGAAGCCAAGAAGCTGGATGCCAAGGTGGGTGAACCAGTAGTGGGGCTGGGGAGAACACAGAGTTAGAGAAGTGGGAAACTGGAACAGACTCACGAAAGCCTGCAGGGCTTGGGTCCAGAGTTGTGTGGGAGGTTCATAGCAGTGTGCAAGTGGACATCTTGGTTGTGGGATAAAGTTAGTGAGGATTCCTTCCCCGTTCTAAGACCCCATCCCAGCGCAACAAGTGGCAACAGCAGGAGCTAATTGCAGAATTGAGGCGGCGCCAGGCTAAGGAGCACCGGCCTGTTTATGAGGGAAAGGATGGTACCATTGAGGACATCATCACAGGTATAGATGGTCCTTTGTCCTCCCTGGGTCCTGGCTGTTGGGCCCAGCCTAATTGCCTAGGGCCCTACTCCCACCCAACTCACCTGACATGAGGCCTGACCTGTCTCTCTCTCTCCTGGGCCGTAGTGCTGAAGAGTGTCCCTTTCACGGCCCGTACTGCCAAGCGGGGCTCACGCTTCTTCTGCGATGCAGCCCACCATGATGAGTCAAACTGTTAACCCCCAGGGCTGGGGCCCCTGACAGGTACAGGGCACCACAGCTACTGCCCCTATGCATGACCACTCCCCCAGAGTCTTGCTGGAGCTCATGGGCACCCCCACTGCACGACTCACAATTATCCTCCTAGTGATGGGGACACATATTTCTGCATGTTCCATGCTCTAAGAAGCATGGCTTATTTCTTGCATGTGCTCTCAGGGAAGTGGCATCTCTCCCACTAATGCTCTCATAGCTTCTACTAAGACTCCAGCTTGGGAGCTGCCAGGTCAGGGTTGGAGGCTGTTACAGCACAGCCAGGACTAAGCCTAAGTTTGATCACCTGAGGTATCCTGGGTCCTTCCCTTCCTCAAATTTCTTTGGTGGAGTGCTTTGGCACTAGCTGATGCCCAGGAGCAGTCAGGTGTTCCTTGATCTCCTGACATCAGGGTCTCTTTCTAGCTGTGGATGTTATATCTACTGTCTCCTATAGTACATCCCCCTTTCCAGCCCCCCAGCCAGCTCCTCTCTGCCTAGCTGTGGAGCCACTACTGAAGGCATGGTTTTGCTCAGCTGTCCTGTCCTTCCCACAGGCCTCCACTGCCAGCCCATGGTTGTTTGCCACCAAACCTGGAGTGCTGCACCACCAAGTGGCCTCCCTCGGGCCCCAGGCCCCCACTGAGACTCTTGGAGACAGAAGTACTTCAACTCTCAGCCCTGCAAGTCCAGCCAGTGGACCTGAAGCCAAGGCCCTAGCAGAAGCCTACACTGCATGCTCAGCTGTGCCACTCTGGCTCTCAGGCTGGATCTTAACCTGTGCCACTGTAAACACAAGTTTATGGGGACCTGGCACTTTTCTTGTGCCTCTAGTACTACACTTGTCCACAGTCAGCATCATTTTCTGAATGTTTACCAAATATTTCCAGCTTTAGCCCATGTGGGAGCATCTGGGCCTCTCCTACAGCCCAGCAGAGGGGAGGGTAAAGCCTCTCCCTGCTTCTCCCTTTCCTGCTATAGTTTCATGGGCAGCCCTAGTCAGGAAGTATCCAGGCACAAGGGCCCTGGCACTCTCCCATCTCAGATCATTTCTTGCCAGGAGGGAGGCCCTTCTCTGCTAGGCCCACCTACCTACAGTCTTGCGATAAGGGTAGAGGAGGGATGTCCAGCTTGTCCTCCCATCTGTTCTAGTCTAGGTGGATGCTGGACTTGCTGTAGTGGGCTGGAGAGCAAAGGCTTTCTCCGCACTGGCCCCAAGATGAGACAAGGGCGTGCCAACAACCTCAGCTCCTTTCTTCAGCTAGGGTTTTTTTTGGCAGAGGGAAGGGTGATCTTCACAGACCATTTGTTCAGTTCCTTGCCAGTTTCTTCTCAGTCCCTAGAAGGGAATGCTGGGGCCACCTCTTTTTGTACATGTACTACTTCTCTCTTCCCTTGTATATAATCCCCAACCTTCCCCCTCTCAACAAAAGCTTAAAGCACCAGGCTCTGTCTCCTCTTTGTAGGCTGGCAGGGGTTGGGGGTAGGTGTCTAAGTTGGTCAAAGTGGTAGAAACCTCAGTTTCAGGGAGGATGAGCTCTGGAGCCTGGGGAAGGGAGAAGCTGGCTGGGTGGTCTCTGACCACACAAAGGGAGCCAGGCCTACATGAGACAGGAGTGCCCTCTCCTGGCCATCTGTTTCCCTGTTCAGGCCCCAGCCTGCCCAGTAGGAAATGAAGACAAAAATCATTGGCTGTGTTATAAATATTATTTTAAAAAACAAAATTAACACACATACATTGGGTCCTAGGGCTGGGGGAAGCAGTGGTAGAGCCCCAGGGCAGGCAACAGCAGGCACTGGTGCTAGACCTCTCTACCTATACCCTGGAGACCCCTGCACTCTCACTGTACTTACTGGTGTCCCCCACCCCACATGAGGCACACCATCCATTTCTGGTCTGAGACTGAGGAAGGACTGCTCTAGTTGTCCAGAAAGCAGGGAACCTTGAACACCAAAGCAGACCTTGAGAGGTGTCAACTGTATTGTATTGGGGTGAAGTTACTTTAGCAAAAGTGGACACAGACCAGACAAAGGAGAGTCTGAGGCACAGTGAGGGTGGCCCAGGAGCCACTGCCTCATGCAGGCCTAGTCCGAGGCAGAACGCAGCATGTTGCGTCGTCATTGGTGGTCATCCAGCTGCTGAAGAAGTGTTCGCCGCCGCCTCTCCAGCTCCCCCTCACTCAGCTCGCTTTCTGACGTGTCCCAGCCTGTCTGTTGAACAAAGGCATGGCTCACCCCAAGTTCTTTGGACAGTGATGCCTGGCTGGCACTGGGCCCTGCCTCTCACCTTCTCCTTCTTAATTCCAAAGCCTGGGGAGCGGTTAGAGTGCTCTGCCTGCTGAAGCTCCCTGTCCTTATCCTGTTCCTGTTCTTTTTCTTCACTCTCCTTGCCAGCTTTCTCCTCGGGGTCAGTTTCACTCTCGGGACTGTTCTGTAAGAGTCCAAAGTGTACCTTAGCTCCTGTGCAGGACAGCTGGGAGGTGGGTGAACAGAGAACTGACTTCCTCCTCTACTCACCGACTTGTGTCTTCTCTTCCTCGTTTTCTTTTTTGGTTTTTTGGCTTTCCGGAGGCCATGATCTGGAGATAGAAAAGTATCTATTAAATCTCAAAGGGATAAAAAGGAGGGCTCATCCTTTTCCTGACTACAGCCCTCTCTGTTCATTCTTTGAATACAAGGGCTTGTGGTCTGAAAGAGCAGACTGGGAAAGGCTCAATCCAGGTTCCTTTCTTCCAGTCTCTGGGCAAGGACAGCAGGTTCCTACACTCCCAACTCAGGCTTCACAATCCAGATGAACAACTAACTGCTTACCTGATGCAAGGAAAAGGTGGGAGGATGGGGAACCCTGTCCTCCAAGGGCAGCACCCCCACTTTCCACTGAATCAAGTGAAGATGAGGGCTCAGAACCAGACTCAGAAGGGTTCCGCCGTTTCCACTTAGGGGGCCGGAGGGATGGTGGGGGCAGCTCCTCCTCTTCCGACTCGGAGCCCTAGGTGGGTCAGCACATACCAGTCAGTATAGAAGTTCTCTGGCCTTCAGAGAGGAAGACCCAGGACCAAAGGAAGCCTTAAATCTTCCGGGGTAATAACAGAAGAAAGAACCAAAGTGCTTAGTTCCCCAGAGCACTCAGCCCTTCCTCTATTCCTTGTACCCGACAACTCACTGAAGGCGAGTGGGAATGCTTTCGATGGTGCTTCTTGCCCTTTCTACCATGCTTTCGGCCTTTGGTGTGGAGGTGCTGGCATTCAGTCTGCTAGAAACAATGGTGAGAGGTGAGGGCAACAAAGGCCTTTGGCTCAGGGAAAGCCCTGTCTCCCTGCCTGTTCAGGGCCCCTCAACCTTCCCTTTCTTAGCTGGCAAGGTAAAGGTGGCCTCTAGGATGAAAACCCTTTGAAGACTTTTTAAACTAGTCTAAAAGGCTCAAATGCCTGGGATGGATCTCTAGGGCAAGATGCTCACTCACTTCCAACACCTGCAGGAATTCCCGGAAGAGCCGGATCCGTTCCGACTCCAGGGTGATCTGCTCAAAGGCTGAGTCGCACACAAAGCGCTCACGGACCTTGAACGGGGAGAGCACTGCTGATGAGACCAGGCCCCACCTGGCTCAGGTTGGACACCGCCACGAGCACAGGACAGGGCTGGGGCAGTGGAAAGAAGGGAACTGGAGCTGGCCCAGGGCTGTCTGTGACTGGGGTGGGCCCGCAGTGGTGAAGCTCCGTTGCCCTCAGCCTTGAGGGTGACGGGCGCCAGGCTGCGCTCCTGACCTCTTCCCACGCAGTGCCCAGCTCCAGAGCAGGCACAGCCTGCCTCAGCATGCTTCGAAAGGCAGCTTCCCTGCGCCGCATCCTTCGTGCCTCTTCCTTTTCCCTTTCCCTCTCCCGTGCCTCTGCTTTCTCCAGCAGCTGAGGACAGAAAGAACACAAAACAGAATCACTCAAAAAGGTGGCTACCTAGGATCTGCTCCCACATACTGAGAGATAAGAAGTTGAGGTCTTGGCTGTCAATCCCCCAAACCCAAGTTATAATCCAGGGGGCAGTGAATAAGCAGCAAAGGAATAAGGCACTGGGATGAGTTTGAGAGTAAGCCCCACCCCACCCAGTCCCTCACACTATTGAAGGTCAGCTTGATGTTGCCTGCGTCCAGCGCAGCAGCCCTCTTGTCAAAGCTTATGACGTGGGCGAAGTCCTCAAAGGCTGTGTTCACTTCCACACAGAAGCCCCGGTCCTGTGGGCATAGCAGCGCATGAAGCAGGCAGCAGCAGCATGGACCTGAGGTGGGCCCATGGCTGATAGGCAGAGGGGTCACATGAGGTTGATATTTCAGAAAGCACTGTCCAGCTCCTCCTCTGATAAACCTCATGCCTGCCTCTGGTCTGGATGTCACATGGAGCTGAAGGGGTTGAGAGGTGTTTCCAGATCTGATGACAACTGAGGTCTGAGCTCACAAATAGCTCTTTGTTTCTTTGGCTTAAGTGGTGGCCCCTGCTGGGCCTTCCTGCTTCTTAAGAGAAGGTTCCACACTTTCTCTTATCGACATCTGTTGCTAACTACCCTCTGGCTCTATTTATTGAGTGCTTATTCAGTACCAGATACCCTGCTGAGTACTTCACACACACTTTTAACCCTCCTGGTTTCATTTAAGAACAGGCCTTCCAGGCAAGGAGATACATGGCTGTAACTCCAATACCTGGGAGGCTGGAGGCTGAAGCAGGACAACTGCAAGTTGGTGGCCAGCCTTCATTACATAGTGAGATCCTATTTCCAAAAAAAAGGAAAAACAAAGAACAAGTCCTAACATCCTAGTTTTATCCAGAAGAAATAATACCTGCCTAAGGTCTTATAGTTACACCTATGGCTGGGCAAATAAATCTACCCCAGGTCTTTCTAACCCCAAAGCCTATACTTCGAAGCACTATGCTTACACAGATCAGTTAGGTTCAACTCCTCAGCAACATTCAAAAGTGTTTCTAAGTGCATGGTCAGTCTCTATGCTCCCCAAAGCTTCACAGCATCCCCTTGGAGTTTTAGGAGCATGTTCATGCACTGTCCCCGATGAGTAGTAAGTCAGCTGGGGTACAGCACGGTTCCCTCCTCTCCCTACACACAGCTGCAGGTTCCTCCAGCCTTCTTGCAGCTCTCTCTTCAGTACCTGCCCCTCTGTGAAATGAAGGCTTCGATCTCCTCTTCGCTGGCACCTTCTGCCAAGCACTTATTCATCCACAAACACCTCCTGCTACCTTCTCAACCTGTGCTGCTGCCTCATAATTTTAAAATTTCTTGAAGCACAAAGAAAAAGAAGTAAGCATCTGTTGAAAGGCAATTATAAGCATGACACTTTCCAAATGTTACTCTAATAACCCTGGAAATGGATTGTCCCCAACTTATAGAAGAGAAACTCAGGCTCAGAAACACTTTTAAGTTAGGTCTCACCCAGCCAATAAACCATGAGATTTTGAAATGTGTAGTGTCCCAAAGCCACTGCCTTCTTGGTCACTGCTCTCCCAGGAGTTGCTCATATTGTAACAACCAAAGCCATAGGCTCCCACTTGGCTCTCAAATCATCTAGTTTCCAGTGTGGCTGCTATTTAATGCTTCTTCTCTTGGCTCTCTATTACTCTGACCTCTTGTCATTTTCTTATATGTTCATGTTCCTAAAAAGTTATTTTTCTACTACTGACTTACTATTTTCCCTAGCAATCTGATTCTTTCCCTCTACTGATTTCCACACTATACTAGACTGTCTCACAGATACTTCAGTACACCAGAGAATTCATTCCTCATGTGCTCTGCACACATGCTCCCATAGATAAGAGGTACAGACAGTGATAGGAACTTCTGAGCTCATCTATCCTGCAAAGGCAGAAGCCCAAATGGAGGAATGGAAAGCAACTGTCTCAAATAGTTTTTCTCCAGGGGACAGGACTCTGCAGGCCAACAGGTAGTACAACCTACTTTATGACTAAACCATACAATAGAAGTTAGCTATCTTGGGATTAGGTATTTCTAGTTTGTATCCTTAGCCTGTTTAAAAGATCCCAGTGGCTTCTGAGGATAATAGGAAGTCCTGTCTTATGCAGCCCTGATTTTCCTATTCTGTCCTGACTAGTGGTCCCATCATCCACTGTCCCACTCTACACATCACTCCTTCCTTACCTTTGGCTTCACAAAACCCAGCAGCAACTTAATGACTTCCACTGGTTTTAAAGATTTTTTTTTTTTTTTTTTTTTTGTCTTTTTGAGACAGGGTCTCGCTATGCAGTTCAGGCTAGCCTTGAGCTCACTTTTGTAGCCCAAGCTGGTCTCGAACTCGCAGCAATCCTCCTGCCTCAGCCTCCCGAGTGCTGGGATTACAGGCGTGAGCCACCACGCCCGGCTCGGTTTTAAAGATTTTTTTACATAAAATTTCCCACTAAAAATCTTAGCACCTCAATGCATAAAAGAAATATAAAGCACCTCCGCTTGAAAATAGGACCGTAAGATCCAGGGGCTTTTCCAAGATGCCTTCTGATTGTATCATTACTTACAAGATAATCTAAATTCTGGGGCTGAGGAGATAGCTCTATGGCACAAATGCCTACCTGGCAAGTGTAAGGTCGTGAGTTTGAACCCTGGTCTCACACACACACACACACAAAAAAAAAAGTAAATTCTTTTTTTGTTGTTGTTGTTTGGTTTTTTGAGATAGTATCTCACCATGTAATTCAGGCTGGTCTTGAACTCACCACAATCCTGCCTTGACCTCCTGAGTGCTAGGACTTTAAGCATGCACCACCATGCTTGTCCCAGATTTCTTATTTTAGTGTTCAAGGCACTACTTCTACACTGCGTATGTGGTTTCAAAGAAACGGAAAACATCTTTCATAATGGTAACTTTATAAATGTTACATTTGTATTACATGAGCAAGTGAGCTGGGACCTTTCTAACTTCTCAGCTCCTTCAATTAAGATACAAAATATGCTCTTCTGTAACTAAGTGTCCTCTGGCAGAATACTCATATCTTTTGGATGAGGAAACATGCTCAGAAAGGTTAAATGGCCTATGTGAAGCCATAAACTACTAAAGGGTTAATCTGGACTTTAACCCTCTGTAGTCTGCAGGTCCTGCTGCTAACTACTCTAGTAGACTGTCTCTTCAACTACATAATGTTCTATACTTCCATAAAAAATGGGCTTTTTCCCTGCCCCCCACCCCTTTGGAACATAAAGCTCCCTTGTTTATAGTCTTTTCTAACATTTCAATTTTTTTTTGAGACACAGCCTTACTGTGCATTTCAGGCTGGCCTTGAACTCATTCTGAAGGATAGATGGGGCCTCAAAATCATTTGTGATCCTCCTGCCTCAGCATCCCGAATGCTGGGATTATAGGGGCGTCCCATCACACTCAGCTTATCTTTTCTAACTTTGATAGGGACACGGAGAACTCTTATCTCCAGGGTAAAAAACAGGACAGTGAACATGGGACAGTGAATCACAGCAGACACTTGCTGTAATACTAAAAACAGTAAGGGAAGAATGACATCCTTTCAGAGTGATGGCAGCTCAGTCTGAAGTCTAGTGAATGCTTTGTGAAATCAGCCCAAAGCTGCCAAATAATCTAAGTTGACAAGAGATGCTGAAAAAAACATTTTAATATGAAATATCCTGACTTAAAAAGTATTAGCAACAGCCCAGCATAGTGTAACATGCCTATAATCCCAGCACTTGGGAGGCTGAGGCAGGAGGATCATTGAGTTCTAGGCTAGCCTATGCTACACAGCGAAGTCAAGGCCATATATCCAGGGTTATAAAGCAAGACTGTCTCATATTAGCAATGAATTCCATTTTTCTAAAATTATATATGCTAGAGGGGCCAGGGAGATAGCTCTGTGTCACAAGTGCCTGCCTGGCAAATGGAAGGTCGTGAGTTTGTTTGAACCCCAGTCCCACCAAAATAAATAAATATATATATGGTAGTATGAACATCTACAGGCTCCTCAAACCTACCATAACCTTTGTACCTTACAATCTGTTTCTGTAGTACCCTTATACCTAAAATATTGCACTCTTCCCTACTTACTCCTAAATAGGAAGTTCAAATTTATCAATCCTTTTGATTCTTATTTGTAATAACTTTTGATCCCCTGCACTTCTACTGGGCCAAAATTGTGGCATATTAGTGTGTCACCGAGGTATAGCTGATACCTACTGAGTAAGCTGCCATCTTCTGCAAGATAGGAATAGAACTTATCAGGAAGTCCTATCCAGGGAGTGTGGCTCCCACCCAGCAAGTATACATCCATAATGCTGGTCCCCTCACCTTAAGAATATCCTTTATGATCTTCTTTTCATCATGGAATCGAGCCTTCAATTCCTCCACATAGAACTTGAACAAGTCCAGAGGGGTGGATCCTGCAGGGAGGGAGGGAGGGGGGCCTGGCGGGCGGCAGCTTCCCAAAGCCTGGGGTAGGACTGAGGTCAGGACCAGGGTGTGGGGGTGTAGAGAGGTTGGCAGGGCAGGAAACCAAACCAGAGAAGGGAGCCTGGCTGCCTTACCCGGCTGGCCTAGCATGTTGGCAAACCGGATATCAGTGCTGACTGCTGGATACAGCTCCATCCAGGTGGACATGGAGTGCAGCTGCCCTGTCTCATGCAGTTCATCCAGGAAGGTCTGAGCAGGGAGATGCAAGTAACAGAGAGAGTGAGATAGAGCCAGGGACTGGGGCAAAAGAGACAAATGGCAGGAGAACAGGCAAGACCAATCTAGATAGGAAATCCAGGCAAGGGAGGCAGATGTGGAAGAACACTACAAAGGGAGAGAATATAAATAGAGGGACAGAACAAAAAATGACAATGAGCCAGTCTAGGCAGCAATAAGGCAGAAACCTGCCAGCAGCAAGTCTTCTATGACTTGGCTTCAACTTCCTGACATGATCAGCTAAGTCACCCCACACTGCCACTTCTAAACTGCAGGATAAGGAAATACACATGACTCAGCCACCGTACTATCCTACACATCTGGTCTCCCTAGAGGAATACAGGTGAAGCTGAGCAGACACCAACAGTAGAAGAGCAGATGCAAAGGCCTTGGAGAGCTTGGACAGAGCTGGGGAAGAAACAGGCAGCTTAATCCAGAGGCAAGGCACAGGTGAAGAGGCTGTGGTCTGGGGCAGGGCCAACCTCTGATCCCCAAGTACACTGAAGATACCTGGAAAGCCTCCCGGTTCTTGCGTTGCTGGCGACGTTCTCGAAGCCGGGCCCGTTCCCGCTCTTCCTCTTCCTCCCTCTCCAAAGCTCGGATGTGCTCCTCAAAGCAGATCAGAGCATCCTCCTTGTCCATGTCTACAGTTAGGAAGGACATTCAGCAGGTACCATGAATAAGGCCCCCTCTTAAGATTCCAGCACTCCCTTATGTCTGAGGGATGCTATCCCCATAGATGCTGGGCACACCCAAGGTAGTGCAAAAAGGGAGAGGGACACATGGGAGCCGCTGCTGCAATGTTGGTTCTTGAGTAGAGAGTCACTGTACTAGGAAAAAACAGCAAGTACCCAGCTCTGGTGAATTCAATTGCTAAAACCCGGCACAGGATACTTGTTATCTCAGGATCTGAGGTTTCACACCTTAGGAAATCAGCAATCAGTCAACTTTCGATGTAACTTCAGAAGATACATTTCTATCATCAGTTACAAGTCAGCAACTTTGGCATATGTAACCAGTTAAAGCCCACAGTGTTTTGACCACTTAAGATCATAACCACATGAACTATAAATATCACGATCATCTCCAGGGCTTCTGATTCCTATCCCAGGGATCTTCCTCAAGAACACATTGGTCCAGGGCAATGGAGGAGCCCATAGGAAAAGGGTGTCCTGAAATATTCTCAGAACCCCAGATTCTGGAGGTATCTGGCACATAAGTGCCACACCAGATTCCAAGTAAGGAGCTTGGATACTGGGAATTGGAGAAATGAATGGCCAGGATCCACAAAGAGGCAAAGACAAAGACAGTCCAGGATAAGACTGTGTGTCTGGGACTTCTAGGATGGGAAGGAGGTACAAGACAGTGATGTGAGGTAGGTGGGGGGGAGGGGGGCAGGTGAGAAAAGGGACAGATTTGAGTGGGGACCCAGGCTTACTCTGCAGCTGATGGTCTTGTGCAAAGCTGGGGTTATCCATGAGATACTGCTGGGCTTGGGACCACGTAGTTTGGAAGTTAACACTACTCATCCCATCCAAGATGCTCTTCAGGGCCTGGATATTGCGGCGCCGAAGCTGCTTTGCCTGTTCCTGGGAAGCCAAGGGATCAGGGTGAGGTGGGACAGGCCAGAGCTACCCAACTGGGCCTGGCAGAGAGGATATGGGGAAAGATAGTTAGAGAACCTAGATAGTGAGATCGGGAAAGGGAGAAAACACAAGTCACACACCAGGGTCTCAAGACTCCTGGGCAATAGGCCCAGGGCAGATATAAGGAGTTACAAAAGTGCCACACCAGATTCCAAGTGAGGAGCTTGGATACTGGGAATTGGAGAAATGAATGGCCAGGGTCCATAAAGAAGCAAAGACAAAGACAGTCCAGGATAAGACTAGGGTGAAAAGATCTGGGCCACTGACGATTACCTTCTCCTTCTTGGCCAGGAAAAAGAGGACATCATCATAAACCTCTTTTCGGTCCCTCTCGGGGACTACAGCCCAGACCTCCAGCTCCCCAAAGGTCTGTTCCGCCCGCCTGTAGAGCACATGGGTTGTGAGTAGGCAGGCAGAGAACAGAGACCCCAGAGATTTTTAGTTCTCAGGACTCCTGGGTCCCACCCCAGTCCAGCCCCCTGACCGGTAGCGGGTGGTGGAGGTCATGCGCTCATGCTGCTCCAGGAAATGCTGCAGGGTCTGCTTGGCTTCCTTGGCCCTCAGTCGAGCCTCCTCCTTTTCCTCCTTCTCCCGCTGTGCCTTGTAGGCATTGAATGCTTGCTTTTTCTCACTGAGTTTGGGCAAGGCACTGGGGTAGAAAGGAGTAGGGTGGAGTCGGCCTAATTTACCTGCATACCCCACCAAGTAGGATCACAGGACACTGGGGAAGTGTTTCCACAAGGCTGTGTGGAGGATCTGTGCATGCGCTCAGCACACAGATGTCTACAATGTAGGTAGAAGACAGCCAATGTGGGGAGAGAAATGTAGTCTTAACACATTAACACTTATGCCTTGGGGTCTCAAGTTGCCATCTGACCTCAGCCCTATTCATGAGGCCTTTCACCCAATTAGTTCAATTCAACCCAAAAAGCATTTATTGAATGTCTCACATCAGATACCTTCCATTTCTTTTCTGAGGGCCTTTCAGTTTCCCTTCCCCTGTATCCCATGAGTCTACTACTTTCCTAATTTCAGCCCCCATTTCTCAGATGGCCTAGGTGCCTTCATGAATGAGGCCTGGCTGCCTCTGCCCAGGCCTACCTGTAACGAGGGTCGGTGACCACCATCTTCATGGCCTGTTCCCACGAGGCGTTGGAGGGGACAGCCTAGAAGGTAGCAGGCAGTGGTCATGGGGCCTGCCCACCTCCAGCCCCCTCCATGCCTTTCCTGGGAGTCCCGCCCTCAGCACCTTGTCCCTCAGCAGCTCCTTGAATGCCTGCTTTGCCTTCTCCCGGTTGCTCCAGCTGAGGCCAGACCTCTCTGGTTCTGGCTTGGGTTCCTCCTCCTCCTGCTGTGGTAGCTGATGCTGTCCAGCAGAACTGGAGGCAGATGGGACTCAGCTACAGGGCTCCCAGCCAGCACTGTTTTTCAATGTCCTGCACTTTTAGCAACACATCACCCCCTCCTTGCTTCCCAAGGTGGCCTCTTTCTGCTTCCAAAGGTCATGCCTAAATCTATATGCCCCTCCTGGGAGGCCAGCGGAGGATGAGGAATGAGCCAGGCTAAGAGCCTGAGGTCCACATGTGGAGTGTCATGAGGCAGCTCTCACCTGCTGGGGCCTTCCTCCACCTGCTGCAGGAACCCCTGCTCCAGGGGCTGGGCAGCCTCCGACACGTCACAATCTTCACTTCCATCTGGCTCAGTTTCCAAAAAGCCTGTGGGCCCTGGGGTGGGGCCAGTAGGTACAGGTGGGGGGTCAGGTTGTGGCTGAGGTGGCTGTGGCTGTAGTGACTGGGGCTGCTGTTTCCTGCAGGCAAGCCAGAGAACAGTGTGAGCACAAGGACAGAGAAGGACAAGGGATAAGTAGTTTCACTAGCCAGAGCAGATCCATGAGGAGACTGACAGCTGACTCCTCCCACAGAGTAAAGATAATGGAGAGATCACCCACTCCCACCCTCCAAATTTGGATGGGTAGGTGGTTAAGTTACTCACCCTGCAGTCTCTTGTTTGGCTAGAGCTGTAAGAAGAAAAGATAAGACAGTCACAAGGCAGCAAAGAACCTACTCACCCCTGGCCAAACCTTCTTGCCCTTTCATCCCAGATCTCCTCACCCTCCAGATCATCCAAATCCTTTGGCCGGGTCCAGCAGGACTCCTGACTCTGGTTGTTATAGTAGTAAGGTTTGCCTGTGTCGGACTTGTACTCTTTCCAGGGACTTTGGGTCAGCAACAGCTGCAAGAGGATGGATCAAAGGACATCAGGCTGGAAAGTTCTCCAGCCATAATAAGAAAAGCAAAGGGCACCTCAGTGAATAGAAGACATAGGTAGCCCATCTTACTGGGCTTGAATGGGGAAAGGTGAGTTTCCTGAGGTCCTAGGGAAACACTTCCAGGTAATAGGGGTAGGGTTAGGTATCTTGGTATCAGAGAAACCACAGTGAGCATGGTTAGAGACTCAGGGGTGGCCAAGAACTTGGAAGGGTCAGAGCAGCTGAAAGGAAGGGCCAGAAAGCCCCACTCAGGACCTCCGCCTTGGACTTGAGCACGCTGGGTTTCTCCCACACCGACTGCTTGTCATCAGCATTGTAGTAGTAGATGCGCCCATCAGGGGCCACATGCTCACTCCAAAGTGCCCTCTGGGGGGAAGGGTGCACAAAATGGTGGTCAAGGCCCTCTCCCAAAGTCTTTCCTCGTCACCCCAAAGATTCTGCCATCAGCCTCCCACTTTCAACCTTTCTGCCCAGACACCCAAGCTAAACTCACCGGAGGACCTGTCCCAGCCACAGCAGCTAGGAAATAAACCAAAGAAACACTTTAAGATTTTGTTCCAATCCCTATCTTATCCCCACCTAATCCTCCCTTATTCCATTCCCAGTAAATAGCCCCCTGGTCCCATCAACATCCCAGGCTCCCTGGCGTCCCAACAGGCATGATCAGGATGGGCTCCAGTCCATGGTCCCCTCTCCCTGTGCCCCCCAACCTCCGAGCCTGGGGGAAGCAGACCCCCAGAAGACTCACAGCTGGCGGTGTCCGCACCTGGAGCCGTCTGCCGAAGAAAGAGGAGGGGGAAGGGTTGGGGCCAAGCCCAGTGGCCCCCAAGACCCAGGCCATGGGGGATGGAGAAGCAGGCCAGGCCAGGATTCATGTATCCTGCTTCCAAGAATCTCTGATCTCTAACAGGCCCCTTCCCCTCCCACTGCCAGGGCCATGGCTCTTAGATCCTAGGGGAATCATATAGCAGCTCCCTTATTTTCCACAAGTGAGAGAACGTTGTCAACTCCTGAGGTGCATCTCTTCACAGTGCATGATGGCAGATTCTATATCCCACTCAGACTCTACCATACTGAGCAGCACATAAAAAAGCACAGCAAGATGCCTGGGTGCCACTGTCTCTCCTGAGGAAGCTAACATGAAAAGCAGCGACCACATTACTGTCTACAGTGTATGGCCTCCTGGAGGGGAAAGAGTGTCTGGCATGAGTATACTTCTTTTGAGTGTTGGATACAGCAAGGGAAATAAGGAGAGAACACATATGCCTTCACGGATGAGCAGGAAGTGAATTATTGAGATAACTGGTAAGAAGGATTTAAGAGTGGGAAACAGTGGATGTAAGAAGGGACAAAGGTAGGTAAGAGGAGGGAAAGAATGGAGTCCATATTTGTGTACTCAAGTTACACCCACAGGAATGCAGGACAGAGCCTGCTTCTTGCTAGCCCCTAGTGCTTACCGCTGCGGTGACAGGCACCGCTGGCATCAGCATTCCTGGCATCATTGGAGGTACCATTCCTGGTATCTATGGACATAAAAATCAGTCACTGAGATGAAGCCAGGGTCTCTGGTCAGTCAGGGTCCCCTGTGGGTTCAGAGAGATTCTGGTACAACCCTGACTTTCACTCATACCTCCTCAGGGGAGCCCCAGATTCTGGGCTCTGGCCTTGCCTGAGAGTTGTCTCTGTGACTCAGAAGACAAATCAACATGAGCCTGGCCCAAAGCTCCTTCCCTCCCCAGTTTCTAAAGCCCAGATTCCCACTCTCACCTCTACCCTCAGCAAAACCTGAGAGGGTTTCCTGAGGCTGCTGTGGAGGGAGACAATTACCTGTGTGAGTGGTGGTGGTGCCCCCATTGGTGGAAGCATTGGGGGCAGGATGCCAGGCGGCATGGGGGGGATGGCTGGTGGTCTCTGACTCATGGGAGGGAGCCCCATCGGAGGAAAGGGGGGGGGAATCCCTGGAGGGGGCATCTGGAAGTGAGGAAAGGAAGAGATTGAACAGAGAAGACACTGCCTTATTAGGAAGGGGCAGAGAAGACCCATCAGGAAACAGCCACCTGCGCCCACCCAGCCCTCCACCCTGGCTTGGAGGCAATTCCAAGGCGTTCATTTGAGAAGCAAAACACACAAAACTGCCTTTCTCCTTCCCACTGAGAAAGATGGACAAGGGCATTCTCTGGGCCTAACAGGTAAGCAAACAACTTAAGAGGTGGGGAGGGTAAGGGAAAGGGAAGTAGAACAGCACCAGACTTTGGGGACGCTGTGTCCTTTGGTACTGCTGCCCAAGAAGCCTCTCAGTCAAGGGACAGAAGGCAGGCATCCCCTAGTCCTCTGTCTCCCATCCCTTTCTCTCCAACTCATGACCACCAATGCTATTCTGGCCCAAATTCTGTGGCCTTTTAAAAGAGCACAGGCAAGTAGTGAAAGAGAAAGACAGCCCCACCCTGCTCTCACTCTAATGGGGTCTTTTTACTTCCACTTCTACCTCTAGTCCCAATGTGTCCCAAGAACAAAGAGACACAGGGGGAACTGGCTGCTTTATGAACAGTATCTCTCCCCACACCCCAATGCCCAAACAAAACCACCCCTCTTCCAAGGGGCATCACCATGCTGGCAAGGCAGCAGTGGCAAGGGCTGGGGAACTGAAGGTACAGGCTGGAAAAGCCAAGCCCAGGGAAACACACAAAACTTACGAAGGGTGGTGGCATCATGGGGGGCCCCGGTGGGAAGGGGGCAGGCGCTGCTGGGGGCCGGGGACCAGAATCGGGAACCGACTGTTGAGGGAGAGAAAAGTCATAGGACCCAGGATGGGCACAGAGATGGGCTTTTGTGGAAGGGAAGCAGAAAGGGTAAGGATGAAAAAGCAGCACAAAGTTGAGAGTGGGTCTCCAAGCCCAATTTTCCTGCCCACCCCAAGCTCTGAGCCCTTTCTGTGCCAGCCCAAAGCTAGCCAGCTGAGACCTTAAATGCCATCTCTATTTTGGAAGCTTCCATTTTGCCACAGAAAAGATGTAGAAGGCTCTCTACTAAAAGCATAAACCAACTCTTCCCAGGTTTTAACCCGTTCTGCTTGTGGGTAAGGCTATGTCTCTCTCAAGTCAGGAGTAGCCTCTTTTCCTGTTCTCTCACTTGAATCCAAAGCTCTCCAAACACAAACAGCTGCCAGCCCTTTACAGTCTCCCTAACTCTCCACTCTTAACTACTAGCTTCTTTCTCCTCTTAACTACCCTCATCTTTAGCCGCCTTTCTTTGATATCATCTGATCCCAATCACATCATCTGTCTATAATGCTTCCAACCCTTTTTTGGTGGTCACCTCTCAAATCCTTTACATTCTTTTGAACTCAGGCTTTGAACAGCCTAAACATCCTTGCACTACATTTATGGCTAATCACATCCCATCCTTCCTTACTGGGCCCATTTAAAGTAGCTCTTTCCAATTATTCTCTATATGATCCACTTTGGTTTTTTCTTGCTATATGTGCCTGGATATGTGTATTCCCCCACCAGAATACAGTAACATTCCCTGAGAGCAGGGATCATTATTGGACTTGTTGAAAACTGGATTGCTGCCAGGCGTGGTGGCGCACACCTGTAATCCCAGCACTCAGGAGGCTGAAGCAGGAGGATCAGTGTGAGTTCGAGACCAGCCTGGGCTACAAAAGTGAGCTCAAGGCCAGCTTGAACTGCATTGTGAGACCCTGTCTCAAAAAGACAAAAAAAAAGAAAAACTGGATTCCTGGTACTTGCCATGGTGTCTGGCACATAAATGTTGAGTGAAAGAACAAATAAGGGAACAAATCTCTATATAGAACCTTACAGTTCTGTAAAATGATCCTACAGATTTAGCCCCATATGTCCAAAATGATGTGTATAGACTTTCATTTCAGTACTGCTTTTATGAAAGGATTAGAATCAGCCGAAATATCCATTTGTAAGGAACTATAAGAATATTCAGAAACATGAATGGTACATGATCATAAAGAAGAATGGACTATCTTGATATGGACCACCAGCAAGTTTCACTCATAAAAAACATCAGCAACAAAGATAACAAGATCATGGCAGAAGGAAGAAAAAGTGGGATAGTGTTTATTACTATAGTTTTTTTTTTTTTGTAGCTTTTGAATATACAACCATAGACTACATTATCTGTTTTAAAACATTTAAGTGTACTGAGCGTTAGTACAACCAAAAAGCCTGCTCTTTTCTTTGCCTAAAAATTGAGGGTGTGCCTGAGGAGGTCTGGGGAAAGGTGGCAGCTGGCAGAAGCCACCTCACCACTGTCCAACTTCCCTACTTCCTCAATTATCCCTTTGCCAAGAAGGTTCATGATTTAAAAATGTTTCCTGCCAGGCATGGTGGTGCACACCTGTAATCCCAGCACTTGGGAGGCTGAGGCAGGAGGACTGGTGTGAGTTCAAGATCAGCCTGGGCTACAAAAGTGAGTTCAAGGCCAGCCTGAACTGCACAGCGAGACCCTGTCTCAAAAAGAAAAACAAAAACGTTTCCTAAGCTCTACTGTTAGCGCTATGTGTTCATTTTGTCATAAGAAGACAATGTATGTGCTATACTAGTCAAACTTGACTCACCCTTTTCTCAGTGCTCACCTACAACAGACCTCTATTCAGATCTGCTCCTGCCAGCCTAAACTTTCCTTGCAACAGAATGTCAAAAGCCTTTGTGGGGGTGGTGGGGGATACAATTTTCTGTGCCATATTGTGTCACCTCCAGCTGCCTTTGGAACATCTCCATCCTCTCACAGTCATCTTGGGATCTAACCAGACCCAGGATTGTAATCTCCAAAACTGGCACCACCATTCAGCTGTCCAAGACCAAAACCTAAGCATGACTCTCTACAGCTCCTTTAATACATCACTTAGTCTGGTTAATTTTATCTCCAAAAGACTTTAATCTATTTCTATTTTCTTTTCTATTCCATCACCCCCTTGTCCACATCACAATGTTCTTTTCATCTCATCAATTGCAGTGGCCTCCCAAATTCTTACCACATCCACTTCAAGCTGTAGCCAAACTTCTCAGAATTCTCAGATCATTACTTCCCTGCTTAAAATGCTTCAATGACTTCTCACCAAACCCTCTCCCAGGGTCTGTAAGGCTATGGAGGTCTGCTGCTAACCACCCTGCCAACCTCACCCATGCCCAGTTCCCAGTCTGTGCTCCAGCCACACAAATCTTCTCAGCTCTTCCACCTCAAGTATCCACCCATGCTAGGGCAGCCTTGCCACCCAGACTACACACACTTCACATCCACCAAAGCCCTGCCCTGGAAAGCCTTTCCCAGCTCACTGTATGGGTCAGAACCCTTCTTTATATGTTCATGCAACACCTATACCTACTCTCCAGCAATTATGCACTGGAATTTTAGGTATTTGTGCAACTGTAATTATAGTAGTAACTTATGTGGCACTAATAAAAAATGCTCCTCATTAAGTTATAATACCTCATTGATTTTAAGGTGCATCCTGACTCAGGACTGCTAAAATGAATTTTAAATTAATATTGTACCTGTAGCCCCCACTAGACTGAAAATTCTAAGAGCTCCACAGGTGCTACAAAACAAACAAAACACCCTGTGGACAGCAGGGGCCACTGGGAAGATCCAGTGGTATTAAGGGAACACAGAATACTAGAGCTGCAGCAAAGTCTGGCTACAAAAACTTTCTTCATCTGAGAAAGACAAGAATAATGTCCAAGGTTCCACAGCTGATTAGGGGGGACAAAGCCAGCATTGGATCCAATTTGCCCAGCAGCCTGCATCCATTAAAAGCACATGTGGTTCTTCATATGGTTAAAACACCAAGGATCCAACACCTTACTTGAGAACCAAGGATAGTTCCCTCTTGCCTACCCTACAAAATCATCTAATGAAGTCTTTTAATAATGCTTATCCTGCAATCTTGGCTAACATTTTCCTACCTCCTCTTTGAAAAGGATTGTTAAATTACTCCCATGTGTTCCTTTTATTCTATTTTGTCTCTTGTGTTGTTCAAGATCATCAATATTCACCTCCTTCAGGTTACTTTTATGCTACTTTTGACAAAATACACACTCCTACCTACCTGTGCCCCTTTAAGATAACTGCTGCACTACTTTGCAGATTAACTGTGTTCTGTGAAGGTTTGCTGGGTGTTTCATGTGGGAGTCCCTGTCTCCCTACTCAGGTGGGGATTTCCCTGCACATAGGGACTGAGTTTTTTCCTTTTAATCTTCCTCAGGGCCTAGTCAGGGTCTACACACAAAGTACTGTCATAAATGCAGTTTCATCCCCAATCTTTTTAGATTTTTGCATAATGAAATACTCTTAAACAGCACACGCATATATGCCTAAGTATCTTTGTTTAAATTCTCAAAATACAGGCCAAGACAAAAAGAGGCAGTCTGGCAGAGGTCTTTCTTGCTTGGGGAAACTGGAATCAAGTGCCAGCTGGAAAAACCATCTTCAATTAGGGACAGAGACCTCCAACCAGGATTTAGACCAGAAGTTCTCAACCCGGTAGGGGTTGAACAACCAAAACACAGGGGTTGCCTAAAGCCATCAGAAATCATAACTGTAGCAAAATTACAGTTTTGAAGTAGCCACCAAAATTATTTTTTGGCTTGAGGTCACTGCAACATGAGGAACTGTATTGTGGGGTCACAGCATTAGAAAGGTTGAGAACCACTGATTTAGACATTGGTCTGTTTCACTCAGTTCCCCACAGACAGTAAAGCAATGGAATGAATATAAATTGCTGGGCCAAGGAAATAACTCAGTGGCAAAAGCACCTGCCTGGAAACCGCAAGGTCCTAAGTTTTGATTCCAGGTATTAAAAAAAAAAACAAAACCCCTAATAATAATAATAATAATAATAATAATAATAATAATAATAATTCAAAGGCTTCTCAGAACTCCTATGTCTGCTTACATTTCTGGGAGAGAATATGAGAAATAACTACTTTGAAAGAGGGTCACAGGGATGGGAACTGACAAGCAGAAGAAACACATTTAGGAGCTGGGAAGAAGCAATGAAAAGACACTCGACCGTTATGTGATCACCTCGCCCTGGAAGGACCTTACCACCACCACCACCACCACAAAGATACGGCCAATCCTTGGCTTTTACATCTTTTTTTTTGGCTTTTACATCTAAAGGGCATCTTGGAACTGAGCATTCATAGGACAAAAGGAGAAAAAGAATGGAGAGATAGAAAAAGAGAATGGAAAGACAGAGTAGTAGTTAATAAATGTTTACTGAGCACTTGTATGAGCCAAATACCATGCCAAATATTCATTTAATCCTAGCAACCATTTTAAGAGGTCATTATACCCATTTTAGAGACAAAGAAGCTGAAGTTCTGAGATTAAGTTTCTTATTTGACCAAGGTTCCAAGAGATTAAATGGCAGAGGCAGGTTTGGAATCCAAGTAGTCTGACCCTAAAATCTGTGCTTTCAATCACTCCACAAAGTTCCCAGCAAAGAGGAGGGCACTGTAGGTATTTCTTACACTCAGATGCACTCCCCAATTTTCTCTTCACCCCAATCCTCAGAGTCCTGAAATGCTCAGAGAGCTAGAAGATCCCAAGGTCCATCTGGTCTGACTCACTCCCTGAAGAGATGTCTTAGAAAACAAAGGCCAGAAAGCACACCTCTCAGGAGGCAGCCATCATCCAGAAGGAAAAGCTGAGGGCTAGGGCTAGGATGAATCGATTGCCTGGATGAACAAGGCCCTGGATTCCATTCCGTTCTCAGCACAAAAAGAGAAAGGAGAACGCTGAAAGGAACAGCTGATTATCCTATGGCCTATCTACCTGCTACCTTCTTCAGCTGCCCCAAAACGACACCAGAACCTTCCCTGTTCTCCACATCTTCCTAGTCCACAGCTCCTGTACCAGGCCCCACTGTTCCTCTTACTCCCAAAGAGCCTGGGGCCTTTCCCGAAAACATGTTCCCATTGCTTCTATGGTTTTCCATCACCCATCACCTCCTTATTCTCCTGAGAAACAAAGAGTTACTTTGATCCTCATCTTTCTTGAATCAAGGCTCAAATCTAAAGACTTCTCCGGTCCCTCCCACTGGGAGCCGGCCTCAGCAATGCAGGCTTTTTGTCTCCCCTCCCCCACATCCCTGGGGATTTTCTCCAGTCCGACTAAAGGCCTTGCTTGTATCTTTAGATTTCCCCCACATCCTAGAAGAATCATCCGCCATAATTTTCTCTTCAAAAAACGCCCCATTTTGAGGCCGGAAGACACCTAGGATATCATTTTAATCAATTTTCCTTTTAAAATTAAGTCAGTAAGAAATTCAAGGCCCTAAGAAAGGCAATGACTTGCCCAAGGTCACACAAGAGTTGGTAGTTTGATGATGGCAGAGTCAAGGCTGGAACCTAGGGGACTCCAGTATTTCTTGGTCTCCTCAGCATTGGAATAAGCGCCAGGAACCCTTCTTTCCTCAAAAGCCCCTTCCTCCCCTCAGGAGACAAGGTCTCGAAAATGTGCGGAAAAGGAGAGTTCTTTCGTGGTCCAAAGGCGCACCCAGAGCTTCCAAAGAGAACAAGTGCTGGGTCTGGGGGATGGGCATGGGGCACACTAAATATTCTCAGAAGGGAACATGTGGTCCCCACCTCCCCCCTTGTCCCATGGTAGTCTCCTCTCCTGCCTCTCTTCCTTCTCGACCTTCCTCCATAAACCCACCCTTCACCACTTCTTCCCTCTCGCCGACTCACCGAGTCGCAGCAACTCCCGTCTCCCTCAGCCTCCGGCCTCAGACCCCTATAGACACCAAGCTCCATCATGGCCTCCCCCAGCCCTTCTCCCCCAAATCCCCGCCCCCATCCCCCTCCTGGGCTCCCCTTCCTCTCCCCTAATCCCCCGCGGCCTCCCCGGGGTCCAGAGTACCCCCGGTAGCCTCCTCGTCCTCCCGCCCCCAGCCCGGGCCGCAGGGGGCGCTGTGGGACCTCCCCGGGCCCTTCCACCCCCGCACGGGGGACGTTACCATGCCAGAGCCTCCGAGCAGCTGAGCCGGCTCGGCCCACTTGCCAGTAAAAGCTGTTCTGATTGGCCAGGTGGTAGCCGAAAGGGCGGGACTAGGGAGGGTCGCACCCCTTCGTGGCCGGGACTCCGGTGTCTCCCGCCGACAAGCGGGGCTCGCAACCGGGCCGGTGTGCCCCGGGCTGGCTCCGCCCCCCGGCGCGGAGAGCCTGGCCCGTCCCCACATGGCCGAGTCTGGGGCCCGCCTTCCAGGGGCGGGGTGCGCGTGCGCTCGCCTCTGATTGACGCAGACGGACTCTGGCTACGCCGGATCGCGCCGAGCGCTGTCCCCGGTCCTCACCGACGCGCATCTCTCTGTGATTCCGGCCTCGGCTTCCCAACGGGCTGCCTGCACTACACCCTGGATGTAGGACCGGTATGGAACGAAGCATTTTTTTCTGTACACTGGGCACGTTTTCACTTCACAAAGCATTTAAAAATGTTTGTACTTACCACTCTAAAATTAACTCAAAAACTTATTGAGCACCCGTACCAGGCACTAAACATAGCCAAAAAAAGTTCCTGTTGTTATTGTACAGATACTTCTCACTTAACCCTGAAGTTACTTTTTTAAACCCACCAAGCAGGGAGGGAACTAAAGACAGTTGGTACCTGATCCTTTTTATTTTTCCTTTGGAACCGGGGATTGAACAGGTACCTGGTCTTTTATAAGAATAAAAAGAGATAAATTATGTTGTCCAGATAAGGGAACTATAACCCCAAACTTTGACAAAGCCAAAGGTCTCTGACAACTGACAAGGCTCTAGCAAAGCGACCCAGAAAGCGGAGTGAAAACCTTCACTCCAAAGCCTGTTTCCTTTATTCATAAACACTTAATCTCAGCCTGTACTCTGTGCCTATACTATGCCAGGTTTTTTAGATTCAATATTCTGAACCACGATCCTAACTGCAAGAAATTTAGAGGCTAGCAGGAGTGATGTAAGAAAACATTCAAGTCAAAGTAAAAATCCTCAAAGTGGGACGAAAAGGAAGTGGAGCCGGGCGTGGTGCCGCACGCCTGTAATCCCAGCACTCGGGAGGCTGAGGCAGGAGGATCGGTGCGAGTTCGAGACCAGCCTGGGCTACGAAAGTGAGCTCAAGGCCAGCCTGAACTGCATAGCGAGACCCTGTCTCAAAAAGACAAAAAAAAAAGGAAGTGGGATTCACTTTAGAGGCCACTAAAGAGAGAAAGCTCCCAATGATTTTATATCACAACGATATCTAGATAGCCGAAAATGAGGGTCCAGTCCTGCAGTTTACAAACTTTATTACTGAGAATTCTACACATAGCAGAAGTCATTTAGAGGTCCATAAATCTCTTTTCTGCCTGTTGGCTAAGATCAAGTGCAGAGGCTGTATAAAGTGTCCTCTGTTATTTGCTTTTCTTTCTCTCTTTCTTTCTTTCTTTCTTTTTTTTTCTTTTTCTGTGTGTCTCTTTGAGACGGTCTCCCTGTGCAGTTCAGGCTGGCCTTGATCTCACTTTTGTAGCCCAAGCTGGTCTCAAACTCGCACTAATCCTCCTGCCTCAGCCTCCCAAGTGCTGGGATTACCTGCCACTTTTTACTTTTTTAAAAAAAAAAAAATATTGTGGCTGGCTCAGCCTGCCCTGGGGGTGTGACTGGCACAGCATGTGGTGCCAGGGATCGAACTACGGTCCCTGTGATTGCCTAAGAAGGCTCTTGGAGTTGGAGCCATCTCACCAGCCCAAACTTATCTATCTATTGATCGATTTATTTATGGCCAACTCAGCCTGCACTGAGGGTGGGGCTGGTGAAGCATGTGGTGCCAGGGATAGAATCATGGTCCTGTGGTTGCCTAAGTTTGGCTAAGCAGGCACTCTAGACTGCTGAGCTATCTCCCAGGTCCTGTCCTCTGTTATTTGAAACACGGTAAAACCAGGTCTTTCTCTGTTGCCTCAGCTGGTCTCAAAATGAGCTCAAGATGGGGTGGGGGAGACGGCTCAGTAGAATAAGCACTTGCCTGGCAAGTACAAGGTCCTGAGTTCAATCCCTGGTACTGAAAAAAAAAAAAAAGCTCAAGCAATCCTGCCTCAGCCTCCAGAGTAGCTGACACTACTGATACAAGCACACCAGGACTCCATAAGCTGTTTTTTTTTTTTGAGACAGGGTCTCACTATGTAGTTTAGGCTGGCCTTGAATTCTCTATGTAGCCCAGGCTGGCCTCAAGCTCACAGCAATCCTCCTGTCTCAATATCTGGAGTCGAGGGATTACAAGCATGTACCACCATGCCTGGTTGGCATAAACTTTTATAATCACATTTCAAGGGATGTGTGCATGTCCTTGTTCATTCTCACACTCTTCCACTAGGTATTACAACACACCTATTTTAAGGAGCCAAATAATGGACTAAAATATGTTAAAATAAACAGTAGGCCCCTACCCTCATTACCTGCCCGCCAAGCCACTCTTTGCTCTTTTAGCTAATCTCTTTTGGCCCTGCTCTGGACCTCTCCCAGTTACATCTCTCCCCACAGGCCAAAAACACCCACAAGGATGTTGTGTCCAGAGCCTGCTTACCCCTTTGTAGACTATATTCTTTGTACTGAGACCCTGGAATTCTCTGCCTAGCTTGCTTCTGGGACCACAACAGCTTCCACATGAATTGCTTCTCACCAGGGAGACCTTGCTGACATGAGCATCTCTCGGACTGAGGAATAGCCACAGGGCTACTGTGTACAGAAAGAGAGACTCCAGCATAACTGGGTGTCCATGGTCGCCAGTGTGAGGCTTTCTCACTGCAGAACAAAGCAAAGAGCAAAGGACAGAAGCGGCTATTTTCTAATACAGAATTCTAGAGTCCAAAGGGTCTAATTTAGAACCTAACCTTCCAACTCCTTATGCAAGTAGATTTTTGTAAACTTAGGAGTTTAGAACATATTTTATTTAATAATTTGTTAGCTTAATTCAAAACTTAAATATTTATCATGTGTGTGTTTGTTTTTGGAGTCTTGTCTAACCCCCACAAATACAATGGGGACAGATTTGAGGATTTAATTTTTTCTCCTTTCTCCCTCTGTCATAGGTAAATTAGATAAAAATATTACAGGCAGTTAGACAGGGCCAGGCTCTCAAAAGACAATATGGAAGACAAGGTGACTTCACAGCTTTGCAAGAGACACCCCTGTTATGGACTAGAACTGAAGACAAAAGAAGAAACAAGTGTAGCCATGCACTTTCCTGGGAATGAGCATCAGGGACTGATATTCTAAATAGGTATCAATCACCTTAAAAGAGCCTAAATGAGTCAGTAACCCAACCCCCAACAGGAAGAGACCCTGTTCCATATTCATGTCTACTTGCTTCATGACTCCCCCACTCAGTGTTGGCTTTAATCGATTTTACCTGAGCAATGGAGCTTGTAACCTCATTGATTGACCATAGTTTTGTCCCACCTCATGCCCACCTAAACAAGTTCCCGTGCTCTTCACCACCTTAGACCCGCCTCATTTTATGGTTTTCTTCTATAAAAGTCCCTGGAAGACACAGCTTCCTGGGGACACCCACTCCAGACCCCCCTCCTGTTCCTCTCAGACAGGAGCTTTCTTTCCCTTGCTAAATATGTTCTGCTTATTACCTCTGTTTGTTCCTAAAATTCATTCTTCAGTTTGAGAGAACACAAACTCGTCCCAGGTATGTTTTTGATTTGGAGATCAGTTTTCCCTATATTATTTGGAGGTTCCTTGTATCATTTGGAGGTCATCCACTCAAGATCAGTTTTTATACTGCATCACCTCCCTACCACTTCTGTATGGTTTCTAACTCCCATTTGCCATATAAAATTCTATAATATTTAGAAAAGATTAAAAAAATAAGAAAAACATTCTATAATAGCTTCTGTATGTGCATACATGCTCATGTGTTGCTAGGATTAAACCCAAGTAGGCAAACAGTCTACCACTGACTTAAACCTCCTGCCAGGAAGTAATCTTGGATCATCCCACTGATAATCTTCCTTTTTGGAATTCCTAAAATTTGGATGATAGACCTACTGGACTAGTACTTATAATACTTATAATTTCTTATTTTTATTTCCAGCTTGCCACCTTTTTATGTTATTTTCTAGTTTTATTCATTTATTTTTGTCTTTTTGAGACAGAGTCTCATTATACAATTCAGGCTGGCCTTGAGCTCATGTTGTAGCCCAGGCTGGTCTTGAGCTCACAATGACCCTCCTTTCTCAGCCTTTTGAGTGCTGGGATTACAGGTATCTGCCACCATTCCTGGTTATGTTATTTTCTGGGAGACTATCTCAATCTTATCTTTCCATCCTTTTACATTTTTCAATATTTTACAGATTTCAGAGGCTGGAGAGAGTTCAGTAGAATAAGCACTTGTCTGGCAAGCAGAAGGTCCTGAGTTCAATCCTCAGCACTGCAAAAAAAAAAAAAAAAAAAAAAAATCAGTATTTTAAGACAGCATGGTGGTGCACACCTGTAATCCTAGCACTTGGGAAGGTAAAAATGGGAGGATCATTACAAGTCTGATTTGTATAGTGAGAACCTGTAGACTCTGTACTAAATACATTAAAAAAGGTTATATTGCTCTTGTTTTATTTTTGTAACACCTTATTTTGTTTCAGGTTGCATTAGCTTTTTATCTTGGAAGCTATTATTGAAGGTTTATTTTATTATTTCTTCTTTCTGCATAATGTTTGCTCCAAATTTCTTTTTCTATTATTTTGGTTTCTGTCCTTTATGTTAAATTCTTTTCTTGAACTTCTCATAATTTTTGATTATCTAATCACTCTTAAAGTTAGGACACCAAAAGCTGATTAGAAGCCTCTGTAACCCCTTCCCCAGGTACACGAGTGGCCTTGTTGCTCACGAGCTTTTCTTTACAGTGACCTGGCAGTGAGCCTCTAGTGTCCCTCTCAGTGGAAACTGCCCATCTCTGGTCAGGAGACCCAATCCTGACCACACAGTTGCCCTGCTATTATCGTGATAGCTATCTTTCCCTGGCCTGAGTCAATAACTGCTTTCCAGTCTTTAAAAAATTTTGCTTTTGTCTCCTCTCCTATTTCCTTTTCCTTGCAGCTTTATGTCTTTAAAAAGTTTTTACTATCGTTTTAGTAGAATAAATTTAGGTGCATATGTTCCATTCTACCATTTTTACCCAGAAACCTTAATTATAGTGTCAACTATTTTTAAACAGCAGCTTCCAACTATATACATGTATATGTCCTACATATAAAATTCCTGGGTTCATCAAACCAGGCTTTGTAACACAGGATTGCATAACATGAAGATGTCATAACACTCAACTTAAAATGTAAATGCATCCAAATAGGATACCATATGGCATTCATTTGTTGCAATGAGGTTCTGTAGAAAGGTTTGCTTGAAAACAGGGATTGGCTGATTTATTTATTTACTTTTTACAGTACCAGGGATTGAACTCAGGACCTTACACTTGCCAGGCAAGTGCTTATTCTACTGAGCTATCTCTCCTGCAATTGGCTAATTAAAAAAAAAAAATTGTAAACTGAGTGTGGTGGTGCACACCTGTAATCCCAGCCCTTGGGAGGCTGTGACAGGAGAATCATCTTAAATTTGAAGCCAGTGTCAGCGATATGGTGAGTTCAAGACCAGCCTGAACTACATAGTAAGGAATCTCTCAGAATAAATAAATATGAAAAAGTTTGTAAACATTTCTTTGGGGCTAGAGATCACCTATGTGTGGCATTTGAACTATGGTGAAAGTGTTGTAAGTGCTCACTAAACTGCCCATGGAAAACGCCCTGAAGGACTGATGACTGGGAGAAGCCCAGCCAAGGGACAAGGGCATGAAAAAGATGCATCACCTGAGGAAGGAAGAGGAATTATACCCTCTAATGCCCTCCTGACTCCAATGCCACTTGCACTGTCTTCCCAGAGTTCCTGCAATTTTCTTTTCTTTTTTAAATGTATTCAGTACAGGATCTACAGGGTCTCACTATACAGATTGGACTCATAATGATCCTCCTGTTTTCAACCTCCCCAGCATTGGGATTATAGGCATGTGCCACTCTGCCCAGTTTCCCTACACAGTTTTGGGCATCATGGTTTTTGTAAAATCAGTTTTATTGAGGTATAATTGGCATATAATAAAGCTCACCAATTTTGAGTATAATATAGAGAATTTTTACAAGCGTATACAATCATGACCATGAAATAAGACATTTCTTTCCCTCAAAAATTTTCTTTGTATTCTTTGTAGTCTTCTGCCTCATCTGGCTCTTCCCATCTGCTAATCTGTTTTCGTCCACTATCCTTTTGCCTTCCTAGAATTTCATATAAGTAGAATCACAGTTTGTAGGAGTTTTTGTCTGACTTCTTCCATTTACTAACACGTCTTTGAAATTATCCATGTTGTCACATGTATCAGTAATGTTATTCCTTTTCAATGCATAGCTTCCCATTGCTGTGACAAAATATCCAATAAAATCAACTTAGAGGAGGAAAGCCATGATATCAGAGGTTCAAGCTCCATTGCTTGTAGACCTGTGGTAAGGCACTATTGTGGCAGAAGAGCAAAGCTTCTGACAAAGCTTCTCTTCTCATGGTAGCCAGAAGTGGAGATGAGACAGCCCTAGAGCAGAAGGGCCAGGGACAAGGCATAATTTCCAAAGATATGTTTCTACAACCCTTCTAACTTGGCCCCACTTCTTAAATTCCTATCACCTCCCAATAATACCATCAAATTATGAACCCACGAATAGATTAATTCACTGAGGAAGGTTCAGACCTTATAACCTTATCATCTTCTAATGATAGAGCCCACTTCTGTCCTTGCTTCATGGGCCAAGCCTCCAACCCAGATATTTTGGGGACTCTCTAGATTCAAATCATAATAAATGCAAGACATTATATTTCATTTCTTGGGCATATGGGAATTTGTTTATCCATTCATCAGCTGTGGATTATTGAGTTTGGGTTGCAGCTGGGGCTATTGTAAGTAGAATTGTATGAATATTTGTGTATAGGTCTTTGTGCTTTTACTTTTTTTGGGTAAATACTTGGGAATAGATTGCTTGAGAAGTAAACACATATTGAATTTTTTTCAAACTTGCCAAGTTATTTTCCAAAGTGGTGCTACCACCTTACATTCCCACCATCATTATATGAGGGATTTGCTCTCCCAACATTGTCAACACTTAGTATTATCACATTATTTTTAATCACCTAACTCATTATTAGAGTTGGTATCTTGTTGAAGTGTTTGTCTTGCACTTTTCCTATTGTACTAATGATGTTGAGAATTTTTTCTTGTGTATATTTAGAATTTTGCATTTTTCTTTTTTGTCTTTTTGAGACAGGGTCTCACTGTGCAGTTCAGGCTGGCATTGAGCTCACTTTTGTAGCCCAGGCTGGTCTCGAACTCGCACCGATCCTCCTGCCTCAGCCTCCCAAGTGCTGGGATTACAGGCGTGCGCCACCACGCCCGGCTGCATATTTTCTTTAATGACATGGTACTTGTCTATTCAAATCTTTACCACTTTAAAAACTGAATTGCATGGGGCCTGGCAGGATGGCTCAGTGGTCTAAAGCACCTGCTTAGGAAAGCTTAGGTGGCTGCAGGGACCGCGGTTCTATCCCCAGCACCATGTGCTGCGCCAGCCCTGCCCTCGGGGCAGGCTGAGCCAGCCATAAAAATAAATAAAACAGACAGTCAAAGGTTCTGAAATAAGAAAAAATAAATAAATAAAATAAAAATAATAATAATAAAAAAACTGGATTGCGGTTGGGCAGACTGACACATACCTCTAATCCCTGCACTTGAGAAAAGGAGCAGGAGGATCATGAGTCTGAGGCCAGCCTGGGCTATCTAGTAAGTTCCAGGCCAGTCTGAGCTACATAGAAAAACTTGTTTCAAAAAACCAAAACTCTTAAAAGAAGAAAAAAAAAAAAAAAAAAAAAAAAAGGGCTGGGGAGATAGCTCTGAGGCACAAGTGCCTGCTGGGCAAGTGCAAGGTCATGAGTTTGAACCCTGGTCCCACAAAAAAAAAAAAAAAAACCCTTTGAAGTCTTCTGTTACAACCTGTAAATGGCTTTTTATATATTTTGAATCCAAGTACTTTATCAAATATATATTTGACAAATACATATATTCCAGCTAGTGGACATCAATTAATTTTCCTTTATGTCTTTGTGTGTGATATTGGTCTATAGTACTTTCTTCTTAAATGCTTTTGTCTGGCTTTAGTATCAAAGTAATGCTGACATCATTAAATAACTTGAGAAGTGTTCCCCACTATTTAACTTTCTGGAGGAGTTTGTATAGAACTTATTATGGTTTAAATCCGAAATGTCCTCCCCAAGTCTCATGAGTTTGGGAGGTGACTGAATCATAGGAGTTCTTAGTAAGTGGGGCCTACATGGACCTGTGTCACTGGGGTGCACCTAGGAGGGTCTGTACTTACTCCTCGCCCCACCTCTCTCTCTCCGCTTCCCAATCACCCAGTTTTCCTCTGCCTCGCCCTTTTACCACATTTATTCTACCTTGGAGCTTGCCAACCATGACCAAGGTAAACATCTCCTTTAAATTATGAGTGGCAGTGATCGAAGAGTGACTAAAGCAGAATTGTATTATTATTTTCTTTATACATATTTCTCAGAATTCACTATGTAGTTCAGGCCAGTTGTAAAGTCATTATGTACATAGGCTGGCCTCAAACCTGAGGAGATCCTTCCACCCAAGTGCTTATATCACAGGTGTGCATCAACACACCCAGATGGTTTTCTTTGAATGAGTCTTGATTACAAACCCAATTTCTTTAGTAAAGATAGGCTATTCATATTTTATTTTCTTTCTTCTGTAGTGAGCTTGAATAGATTATATTCAAGGAATTTATCTGCTAGCATGCTACAAGGACCTGGGTTCCATTTGAAAGAGAGAGAGAAGGAGAAGGACAGGGTAAAAGAGAAAGAGAGACTTATAGAGGCCAGGGAGATAGCTCTGTGGCACAAGTGCCTAATTGGGAAGTGCAAGGTCATGAGTTCAAACCCTGGTTCCCTCAAAAAAAAAAAAAAAAAAAAAAGAGAAAAGAAAGAGAGACTTATAAACTACATGTTCTAAAATCATAAAGGAAGCCGGGCGTGGTGGCTCACGCCTATAATCCCAGCACTTGGGAGGCTGAGGCAGGAGGATCGGTGCGAGTTCGAGACCAGCTTGGGCTACAAAAGTGAGCTCAAGGCTAGCCTGAACTGCATAGCGAGACCCTGTCTCAAAAAGACAAAAAAAAAAAAAATTATAAAGGATAAGGCTGGCAAGATAGCTCAGTGGTCTAAAGCACCTGCTAAGGCAAGCTTAGGCAACTTTAGGGACCACAGTTCAATCCCCAACACTACATGCTATGCTAGTCCTACCCAGGGCAGGCTGAGCTGGCCATAATATAAATAAATAAATAAACAAACAAATAAATAAATAATAAAGGATAAAAGGACCATCCAGGACTGGATGAGTTACACAAGCGTCCATACAGCAAGATTTGAGCACTTCAGAGAACTAGATCTCACTCACTTCTGTATCTATAGTGCTTAGCCCCACGCATGGCACATGAAGTATTTCTGAGAGTGTTGTTTGAATCAGCCAAAGAGACAATTGACTTTGAGTGAATGAATGAATGAATGAATGAATGATACTGTGTGAAAGACAGGCAAGTGTGACAAGTTACCAAGTGGCCATAGCACACCTGAGGAATGAGTCAACACTATTCCTCATTTATTAAATCAGTAGTGTTGCTACCAAGAAAGAATAATTTTATGTATATGCATTTATATTTATATATTAATTTTTTTTTGTCTTTTTGAGACAGGGTCTCACTATGCAGTTCAGGCTGGCCTTGAGCTCACTTTTGTAGCCCAGGCTGGTCTCAAGCTCACACTGATCCTTCTAGTCCACTCTAACCTTTTTCTTTTTCTTTTGTATTTTTAGGGATGGGTCTACAGGGTATTCAGGGTCTCACTACTAGATCCCACTGATAGTGATCTGCCTGTTTACAGCCTCCCAACAGCTGGGATTACAGGTGTATGCCACCACGCCCAGTCTCAATTGCTGTCTCAGTGTGCCTTGGGGGTAGGGCAGGCAGGGCAGGTCCGGGGATTAAACCCCTTTCCCCTGTGCCTGCTTGCAGGTGCTTTAACCCACTGAACTATTTGGCTGGCCCACAGATCTCTTGCCATGATTATCACCTTCAGTAAGTAAAAGTGTCTACTGAGCCTTGATCCTTGGAGCAAATGCAAACGTATTCCTACATAATTATTGATTTGCTGTACTTTTTTGTTAGGTTAGAAGTTCTCTTTGGGAAAGTTTGTAAGTCAGGTTTTCTTCATAATAACAAAATACCTGAGGTAGTTAACTTAGAAAAGGTTGAGGCTAGCTCAGAGTTTGAGGAATTCGGTCCATGGGTGAGTAGCTCTGTTGCTTAGGATGAGGTGGGGGTGCATCCAGTGACACTGGGACCTTGCACAAGTGGCCTGTCTCACAAAGTTCTATACCTTCCCAATGGCTCCACTTTGGGGGCCATATCTTTGGTACATGAACATTTTGAAGACACATAGGAAACTATAGCAGAAAGTAATTTTTTCTAATTATCTTCTGTTTTTAGCTATTAATGTTTTAATGCAAGAGCTTAACATTTAATGAGTCTTAAAAAGCAACAGGTCAAGTAAATGTGTAAGGGATAAAAAACTAGATAACCAGTCAGGTTGATAGTAAAAAGTCTAATCTTTAAATCAAACTGATGATGTCACTAGGACAAGAGGGTCAGTTAGAACCTGGTACCTGGCAGTTACTAGAGGAGCTGTGACTGGGCAAATGGTACCCAAGAGCCACCCTAGAGCCTTTAACCTCTGAAGTAGCCAACAATGTGTGTCTAGGCCTATGTATCAGAAATAAGGACATCTTGGGACTGATAGTCATCCAGAATGGAGAAGGACAAGGCCCCACAGTTGGTAACTCCTGCCTCAGTAAAGACCATCATCTCCAGAGTTGAGACTTCCCAGTTTGCTCGGGCTCAGGAGGTGAGCTGAATGAGAGAAAAGCATCCTTGTACTGGAGTCCAACATAGAGGCTGGGGACTGACCCTATGATTAAGCAAGATTTCATTTCTTTTTTTTTTTTTTTTAAGAATTTTTATATTTTTTATTTATTTTTTTAGAACTTTTGTTTGTTTATTTATTTATTTTTTATGGCCGGCTCAGCCTGCCCTGAGGGCAGGGCTGGCGCAGTATGGGAATAGAACTGCGGTCCCTGCAGCCGCCTAAACTTTCCTAAGCAGGCGCTTTAGACCACTGAGCCATTCTGCCAGGCCCAAGATTTCATTTCTAAGTCCTTGAGTAGGGGTGTCCTGGGATACCCAGCAAGCTGATTTTCCTACAGATGAGTTCAAAATAACCATGTCCTATGCTTGGCTTCTACAGGGTGGACTGAGTCCTACCACTGGGAAGGGAATATCCCTACAGGTAAATGGCAGGAATGGCAGGATGGTCCATAGTGCTAGGTCTGAGGGGACAGGAAGGTGTCCAGATTTCTTGATTCAGGGTGTATTTTTGGCCAACTGCCAGAATCTCCTAAGCTTAGTCTTGGAGTATTTAAGGGTAATGGAGAAAGGTTTGAATCACTCTGTACATAATGAGATTGTAGTGCATTTATAATTTATACCTCTGATCCTGATAATTTCTTGTTCTGAATTCTGAAATGCTTGCTGTAGATATTTAGTGTCACTGAACTTTTTGTCTGTTTTGAGACAGGATCCCACTAGGTAATTCAGAGGGATTTTTTTTTTTTTTGGACTGGCTCAGGCTGCCTTAAGGGTGGGTATGGGGCTCGAACCCTCATCCCCTGTGCCTGATTGGGATTAACCCCACCACTACCACCAGGTAGTTCAGTCTAGCCTTGAATTCACTATGTAGCCTAGTCTGGCCTATGAACTTAACTATAATTCTGTTATCAGGTAGTTCCTTTAGAAATAGCTTGCCAAGCAAAAGTATTCCAGGACCTTCTTGTCTCATACAATTGGACAAGATAAGCCAAGTGCCAGTGCCAAAGACTTATTTAAAAATGAGGCGTGAAGGAGTAAGCTGTGCAGAGCAAACTGGGGTCAAAGAGAGAAAAAGTAAAAGGGAAAATGTAAAAGTACATCCTGAGGGTCAGGGTGATAGCTCAGCAGCATAAGCACCTGCCTGGTAAGTGCAAGGTCCAGAGTTTGATCCCTGGTACCAAAACAATATATCCTGGGTCTGGGACTTATGACGAGCTTCTATGAAGTCACAATAGTGACTGTGTGTGTGGGGAGACACTCATGAAGCTCTATATAGATGTCCTGGATATTGTAACTGACAGGTCCTGCTTATTTCCCCAGGCAGTTTTGCTACACTCTACCTTCTCTATGTATAGATCCTCCTGCTTCAGCCTCTGAAGTGCTAGGATTACAGGCATGTGACACTATTCCCAGTTTAGTGTTACTGAATGTAATAATCGAAATGATAAGATTGAATGCTTTTGCTATGTGCCAAGTACTGTTCTATGCACTGTAAAGAATTACTTAAAGGTGGGGGAGATAATTCAGTAGGCTTAAGTGCCTGCCTAGCAAGCACAAGATCCTGAGTTCAATGCCCGTTATCAAATAAATAATTAATTTAATCATTACAAATACCTTGTGAGCTGGGCATAGCACACACCTATAATCCCAGCCCTGGGTGAGGGTGCGGGTGGGGGTGGGGTTGAGGCAGGATTGCTGGGAGTTCAACTGTATAGTAGGTTTGAGGCCAGTTTGAAGTTCATAATGAAACATTGTCTCAAACAAAAGCAAAACACAAATACCCTATGATATAAGTCCTATAATAATCTCTACTTTGAAAAAAACTCCAAAACACTCAGACTCAGAAGTTCAGTGATTTGTCCAAGCACCTAGCTCCAAAGTCTATACTGCTAAGCACTGCAACCTGCTGCCTCCTATATAGGATATTTCTACCCAGCTCTCAGACATCTTGGACAATGTCAATGGTGTCATCAACAGCTTTGAAGAAGACTTGGGATATGATTTAAAAGAAAAGACAAAATCTTACCAGATGGAACAAAAGGGCAAGAAGAGATTCATCATGCTAGAGAAAATTGCTTCCCTTTCCAAAGATGCTAAGACTAAAGAAAAGCACCTGTATGAAATCCTCCATTGGCTGGGGGACTGGGGTGAGTCTTTAGGCCGGTGTAGCTGTCAGGGTGGGTGCTTTCGCTTAAGACACTGTCCCTGCTCAGTCTCTTCCTTTCTGTACCTAGGTCAGCATTTTCTGGGAGAGGAATGTGAGTGGTCAGAGGGACAGCAAAGGACATACTACAACGCCCTCTCCTCTGTGAAACCTCCCACTCATGTCACAGCATGTTGTCTTACTCCATAGAGGCAAACATGTGACTGTCTGAAATGTAATAGCTCATGGAATTAGCTGAGTCAATAAGCCTAAACCACAGGTCCATTATGACATCACGTCTTTTTCGCAGGACAAAATGAATTAAAACCCATATTAGCTATTTTGTCGAGGAGCCAGTATGTGATATGACTTTACTGTGTAGTCACTGATGCCAGCCACATGCAGTTGGCACAACCACTCAGGGTGGAACATGGGCACATAGCCCCAAAGCCAGAGGGACCCCTGCTTAAATCTGTGTGTATGGTAAAGTGTGCTGGATACTGAAATGTCAGGACATAGAGACATGTCCTGTCTATTTACCCTCCCATTGCCCCAGGAGTTTTCAGTGCTTTGGTCCTTCAGCGGTCCTCTGACACTAAGATAGCTATAGACTTCTTATTTTATTTAACTGTCCAGTCAGTGGATAAGACAATAGATGTAGAGCAGTAATAAGATAGGCACCTCGTTGACCTCATAGTATAGTAATGTCTAATGTGTGTTTCTACATGACAGGCCTCATACTAATGACTTCACATATACTATCTCTGTATGTATGTATGTATGTATGTATGTATTTATTTATTTATTTATATTATGGCTGGCTCGTCCTGCCCTGAGGGAGGGACTGGCACAGCATGTGGTGCTGGGGATCGAACTGAGGTCCCTGTGGTTCCCTAAGCTTGCCTAAGCAGGCACTTTAGACCACTGAGCTGTCTTGCTGGCCCCATGTACTATCTCATTTAATCATTACTAAAGATTTTACGGGGAAGGAAACTACAAATCCCCAGCAAGTTCTGAAATTCTGAAGAAATGCTTGCTATGGATTTCTTTTTTTGTGTGTGTGGAACCAGGGTGTGAACTCACGACCCTGCACTTGGCAGGCAGTCACTTGTGCCACAGAGCTATCTCCCCAGCCCCTTGCTGTGGATTTTTTTTAAAGAATTTTTTATTTTATTTATATTTTTTTCTTGTTTCAGAACTTTTGTTTGTTTATTTATTTATTTTTATGGCCAGCTCAGCCTGCCCTGAGGGCAGGGCTGGCGCAGCATGTGGTGCCAGGGATCAAACAGCGGTCCCTGCAGCCACCTAAGCTGGCGCTTCAGACCACTGAGCCATCCTGCCAGGCCCCCTTGCTGTGGATTTTGAGTATCATTGAAATAATCAAAATGATAATCAGAACTAATGCTCAGGCGAGTAAGTGACCTGCCCAATATTACATAGCTAGGGTGAGGTAAAACCAGTTGACCTCAAAACTACTACAACCCCCATCTAAAGAGTTATTTGGGGCTACCTAGAAGACAGTCTGTCCTTAGCTTGCACTTCCCACTCCTTGCCAGGTGACAGCCTGACCTACGAGATCAGGAACAGGAAGAGCGAGGAGGAAGAGGAAGCCCTGAATGAATGGGTTGAAGTAATAGAAAAAGTGCTACCTCTCTCCCTCATCAGCACCAAAGGAGGCATAGAGTCTCTCATTTCCCTTTGTTCTGCTCTCATTGAAGAACAAAAGAAAAGGTGGCAAAGTAGGTTCCTGGAGCTTGTGGGAGGGGAGAGGGTGAGGCTGGAATAAACTTGTGGGGGAGGTATGGATAAAATCAATAAGGGTTTTCTACCCCCTCCTTATAGTAAGTATAGCCATAACATAGCAATGCATAGTGACACACACCTGTATTTCCAGTAGGAGGACCATAGAATTGAAGGCTATCCTGAATCTACATAGTGAGGCCTTGTCTCAAAAAAAAAAAAAAACCCCAGAAGTACAACTGGGAGATAGCTCAGGAGCTTAAACTTTAAGCCTGTCTAGCAAGCACAAGGTCCTGAGTCAGATCCCTGATACAAAAAAAAAAAAAAAAAAAAAAAGAAAGAAAGAAAGAGTTGGGGGCCAGAGTGAGGGTCAGGGTGTTGAACCCAAACAGAGCCCTGAGCAGTTTTGAGCTGGCCCTCTGATTGGAAATAGATAGGAGATGGAGACGTGCCTGGAGCTACTTACTGGGGTTGTGCCTTGCATACCGTCTTGGTTACTTTTTTCTCCTTCCTGGAACAAAATACCCAACACCCAAAATAAAGGAAGGAAAGGTTTATTTAGCTCACAGTCAGAGGAGGTTTTTTGGTCTATACTCAGCTGGCTCCAAGGCAGAGTAGCACATGGCAGAGAACAATCTTTCATGGCAGCAGAAAACACAAAGATTAAAGGGGAGGAGCAGCGCCTGAAGCCAGCTAGCTAGCTTCTCACCCCTCCTTACATTGTAATATAGATTACCCACCCCAGGGTCTGAATAGCACTCATACTCACAATCCCAGCATTGGATCATGAATTAAGCACAAACTCTAGGAGTCACCCGTGACTGCATGAGGCTTTGGGGAGACACCTAGAATATAAACCATAACTTTGGGGCTGGGGAGATAGCTCTGTGGTATAAGTACCTGCCTGGCAAGTGCAAGGTTGTAAATTTGAACCCTGGTCCCACAAAAAACAAAAAAAAAAAAAAAAAAAAAAAAAAAAAAACCATAACTTGTGCATTACTGGGAAAAGGCCCAAAGGCCAGGAAGACTAGAATATATGGCCAGAGCCCAAGGAACAACCTTTCTCACTCCAAACCTATCTGCTGTACCAGAAAGTTTGCTGAGGCTGAACTAGAGACCCTCTGGAATCTTCCTGATCATGGCTATTTCCAAATCAACAATGTGGCTGAACCTTGGAATTTTACTTCTTTCAGCGCTATAAATGGCCTGAGATTATCTAATTCTTACATTTTGTAGATGAGAACATTGACAGTTAGAGAAGAAAGGTACCCCAAGAAAGCTCATGGCAAAGCCCAGCCCCACATTTAGGGTAGTTTTACTTGAGTATGGACTTTGGAGTCAGGAAGACAAGTTTAAATTCTCTCCCAATTTCTGGCTTTGTGACTTTTGGCAGATTAATTTATCTGGGGCATGAGATATAGCTCAGTGGCACAGTACCTGCCTGGCAACTGTAAGGTCCTGAGTTCAATTCCTGGTACCCTCCCAAAAAAAGGAAAAAATTTCTCTGTCTCTGTCTGTCTCTGTCTCTGTCTCTGTCTCTGTCTCTGTGACCATGTGTCTCCGTCTCCGTCTCCATCTCCATCTCTGTCTCTGTCTCGCTGAGTCTCAATTTCCCAAAACATAAAAATGGAAATAAGCCAAGTATGGTCCTGCATGCTTGTAATCCTAATACTCTGAAAAGGTAAGGACTGCAAGATTAAGCCCAGCCTAGGTAACTTAATGAATGACTTAAGAAGACCCTATGTCAGGGCCAGGGCAATAGCTCCATGGCACAAGTGCCTTCCTGACAAGTGCAAGGTCTTGAGTTCGAAATCCTGGTCCCGCAAAAAGAAAAAAAAAATCCTGTGTCCCCCCCCCCCCCAAAAAAAAAGGAAAATGGCTAGTTGTAGGATTGGGGAAGGCTTATACAAAGTATTAAATGTTTGAACCTTGTTAGGAACATGATCAGGATTTGATAAATAGTAGCTGCTGGACATGGCAGTGCACATCTATAATCCCAGCATTTAGGAGGCTGAGACTGGAGGATTAATTAAGTGTTATGATTATCCCCATTTTTTCAGATGGGGAAACTGAGGCACTGAGAAGTTAAAAAATTTGCCAAGGGAATTGGGAAAAGTGAAGTGTAAACCCAAATTATCTGGCCCCAGAATCTAAGATCTATACTATTTACTGAGTCATAGGGCAAAACTAGCTAGATACCAGCTTGACCCCTCAGTGTCAATTTCTTTTAGCTCGTTATTCAAATTTATTCACTCTGGTTTTCTGCCAGTGATACATTGAACAGATGCACTGGGATGATCCCTCTAGCAGCCCTACGCATTATAGGTCTAGGGGCAGATGACTGTGATTGTGACCAACTCTTGAGAAGCTGAAATCTGTCAGTAGGGTTGAATGCAGCACACGCAGTCTGTACTTGGTACACCTTCACAGGGAGAGGGCTGCTGCTTTCCTCAGCATATTAAGGAAGCTGTGACACCTCTCCCAAATGGAGGAAGATGTTAGTCTTCGGTGTGGTGGTGGTAGTGGTTCTGGATTTCAGAATCGCAGCCTTTGAACTGAGCTACATCCCTAACCCTTTGTTTTAAGTTTAAGACAGCATCTTACTAAATTGTGGCATTTGAGCTGGGTTCAAACTTTTGAGCCTCCTGCCTCAGCCTCCCACACTATGCCCTGTCAAAACCTTAGGCTGGCATTCTTTCTTTCTCTCTCTTTCTTTCTCTCTCTTTCGTTCGCTCTTTCTCTTTTTCTCTTCCTTCCTTCCTTCTTTCCTTCCTTCCTTCCTTTCTCTTTTTTTCTTTCTCCTTTCTTCCTGTCTCTCTCTTTCTCTGTCTCTTCTTTCTGGATTGAATCCAGAGCCATTCTAATACCCTTCTTCATTCCCTAATCCATTTTTTTCTTTCTTCTGAAAACAAGTTAAACTGGATGTGGTAGCGCACGCCTATAATCTCAGTCCTGAGGAGGCTGAGACAGGAGGATCACTACTAGTCCAAGCTGCTGTGTAGTGAGACCCTGTACCAAATAGCTTGAAAATAAATTTAAAATAATAAAAATATTAAAAAAAACAAACAAAAATCACAAGATATACAAATGCATATGAAATTATAAGATTGGCTTACAATGGTTAGCCACAGGGTTGGGTGAAGAAGCACGCAAAGGGCGTCTGCACACCAGAGACCAAAAATTTCGGCACAAGGTCTTCAGTTCATTCATTCATTTTGGCCAGCCCCTGCCCTGGGGGTGGGGCTGGCACAGCATGTGGTACTGGGGATCAAACCACAGTCCCTGCAGTTGCCTAAGCTTGCCGAAGGAGGCACTTTAGACCACTGAGCCACCTCGCCAGCCCCTGGTTGGTTGTATTCTAAGACAGGATCTTACTGTGTAGTTCAGGCTGGCCTTGAACTCGGTGGTATGGCAGTCCTCCTGCCTCAGCCTCCAAGGGCTGGTAGTATAGGTGTGTGCTACCATATCTGGCCAGCTGTAAATTGAACTGAATCCAGTTAGAGTGACCACTGTGGGCTTTGCAAGTATTGTGGAGCTGATAGACCTAAAAGCAAGCTTTGCAAGCTCAGGCTCACCAGAGTTCTCTGGGACAGACAACTTCAGCCTGTTATTTTTGCCCAATCTGAAAGGGATTAGGGGAGAATTTTGGCCAAGTAAGTCTGGAGAATTAGTATATTTCTTGGGATTCATGGGAATTTATTTGTTTGTTTGTTTCCTTCTCTGTTTCTCCCAGTACCCAAACACATCTTCTGGCAGGACTGGAGGGAGAAAAGCCCACAAAAATCTTCACCCTCCCCTCAGCCACTGAGCCCAGAACAGATGCTCCAGGACAAGCACGCCACCTGTACAAAAGTCTCTGAGGTGACATCTATGTTGCAGGAGCTCCTGGACTCCACCATGTTCAACAAGGGAGAGGTCAAAGCTATCAGGTACATGTCCACTATAGTAGAGAACCTCAACAAGGCCTTGATCCTCCAGCACCAGGAGAACAGGAACCTGGAAGCCAGATACAAGTGTTTGCAAACAGAGATGGCCATGGAGCTCAGCACCCAGAGGCTGCACTTCCAGAAGTCCATCCAAGATCTTGAGAGTGAGAGGGATGCTCTCCTAAGGCAGACAGCAATTCTAGGCGGGAAGTGCCACGACCTTGTCCTGACAAAGCATGCCCTAGAGTTTCAGCTGAAGAAGATTCAGATTACTAGAGGTCCAGCTGGAGACCCAGCTGAGGTGTCTCTTGATTTCACAACTGCCCTTGAGGGAAAAACCATTCCACAGACAGGAGCTGTCATGGAGGAGGCTCAACAGGAACCCAGGGAGGAGGAGCAGTTGTTTTTACCACTTTCCTCAAGTCCCATGGCCACAGTCTGGGACAGTTGGGTGACACCTTTGGCATGTCAACCATTCTCCACCACAAGCATGAATTCGAAGATCACAGATGTCTTCAAGGACACTGAGATCCTTGAATCTGTCAAGGATCACCCTCAGAGGTCACCCTCAGAAAATCACCCATTTCCTACAAAACAGGAAAGACTAGTGGCAGAAAGCCCAGTCTACAAAGACAAAAAACAAGGGGACTGCTTCCCAGAAAAGGAAAGAGCCCAAATTAAACTGCATTTTAGGAAGCACCTGTCCCCAGGGAGCTCTGAGGAGGTGCCTTCGGAGAGCCCAGCAGGGCACTGGGAAGAGGAGCTCAGCTGGCAGAGGCGGAGGCAGCAGTGGCTGCAGGAGGAGGAGATGTGGCTGCAGCGGCAGAAGAAGTGGGCCCTGCTGGAGCAGGAGCACCAGGAGAAGCTGCGGCGATGGGAGAAGGAGGCAGCTATGAGGCTGCAGTGGCAGACACTTGCCTGGCCAGAAGAGGGACGACAGAGCCTAAGGAAGGAGTCAGTTGGGCCAAAGGAAGACACTAAGAGGCTGATCTTTACAACCACAAATCGGTGGAGGAATTTGGAACAGGCAGAGCCTCCCCCAAGCCAGGCCCAATCTGCTTGCCAAGGCAGGAGGCCATACTTGCCCAGGTCCTCCCATCCCCAGCAGCCTAACCCAGGAAACCAGAGGATCATGAGTTCAACCAGGTGTGCCCAGATGCCACAGGCCAGCCATGTTCCCACCAAGCCCAAGAAATTTGCCTCCTTTCCTGTCACTGGGACATCTATCCAAAGGGTGACACGGTCTGCTCCGCAGAGACCTCTGGTCACCCCTAAGGAGAAAGTGTACCACATGGACATGGAGGCCCAGAGGAAGAACCTGCAGCTCCTGAGTGGGGAGCCCAAGCTGGGGCTGCCCCATTACTTGCATAGCAAGGCCTTGGAGCTCACTACCACCACCATGGAGCTTAATGCGCACAGGCTATGGTACCTGTGCCAGAAATATATTCTCTATAGACACTTTCAAAGCCTGCGGTAAGAACCTTGGCAGTCTCCTGGCACCCACCGTACCCTCTGCAATATGGGGGCAGAGTCAAAACCCAGTGGGAGAGGAGGGGCACAAAGGGCGCTAGGGAGAACCACTCAGGCCTGGGCCAGACCTCCTAAAGGAGGGGACAAGCAAAAGCCACCTGGCTTCCAACCCTTGGGCAACGCTAGAAGGTGTGGGAAGCAGGGTATTTACAGGCTTCTGTCCTTGTAGTGGGTTTTTTCTCCAACCTGTGTCCCTATTTTTTCCTTGTATTCTATCCCCTTATCTATAAGCCCACCTAATATATGGCCACCGGTTCATTTGACTTTCTCTTCCTGTTTCCAGCCCAGTCTAGGGCTCCTTACCTGATACCACTTCTGACTTCCCTGCCCCCCATTTCTCCCAGCTCTCACCAGCCACCATGTTTCTTCTTGCCCCACCCCCTCTGGGAATTACAGAGAACAGACTCATCTGTAGAGGGAGGTGGTAGCTCCCTCCCTCCAATTGCTTCTCCTCTTTTCCCAGACAAGCAGTGATCAACCACATGCAGGTCATGGGAAAAACGAAGGTTCCCAACACAGCCCAGAACCTCCAAGTCCTCCTGGGAAATATTGATTGCCAGAAGAGGCTCAGGTTGCAGGCCTGGAAGGACAAACAGAAGGACCTGGAGGAGAAGCACAGGGAGTGTCTGAGCAGTATGGTGACCATCTTCCCTAAGGTGCTTGGGGGTCACCCCAGCCATCAGGGAGGGCCAAGGAAATGAGCCTGAGGGACTGTGGGAGAAAGCTGGGAGGCAGGTGGGAAATGTGAGACCCAGCAATAGCTGAAGGCAGAACACAGCCTGAGTGTAAGGGAGGGCAAGGCAAGAGCGGGAACCTTCAAAACAAGCCAAGGCACAAAAGTCTCTTCTAGGAGGGGTTGTAGCTGGGTCCTATAGTCGTAAGGTTCTCTGCCTGCTCTTTAATATTTTTTATTTATTCTTTTAATAAGAAATAACAATGTGACATTTTCAAAAACACATTAGTAGTACATTCCCAATAATAGATACAATGCATATTGTTGTCCTTGTAGTAGTTATACAGAGCACAGGATGTAGACATGATAATATTTATAATCATTGTTGGTACAAAAAATTTCTCATTGGACTAAGAGAAAGTAGTTGTATAGGGGCTGTAGAGATAGCTCTGTGGCACAAGTGCCTGCCTGGCAAGTTCAAGGTTGTGAGTTTTTGAACCCTGGTCCCATTTAGAAAAAAAAAAAAAAAAAAGAAAGAAAAGTAATTGTACACATAGTCCAATATTCCATAATTGCAGTGGGTTATTGGCAGAACTAGCAATGTTGGAAGCTGTTGATTTAAGCCGTTTATAGCTCAGCATACCAATCTAGCTTTATGTTTTATGCCTCATGGTTAAACTTTTCTGCTGGGTGGCTAAGGCCAAGTTAAAGCAAGACCTGTACAACAAAACATGTAACTTTTGCATCTCTGAAGGTCAGTCACATCCCCTCAGGATTTACTTGGAAACCATGTACTTTTTACTTTGTAGAAATGTTGTCAGTATCACTTGGATGAGTCATGGCCATTGCTTGACCGATGTACTCTCTGTGAAAGCCCAAGAGAATGTTTTTTCTCTAGGTGACGCTCCTTAGGTACACTGTATATCTTCAGTCCCTTTTCTCTGTAGCCCCATAATCTCCTTGAACAGAAAATTTGGGAAACCACGGAGTTGTAGGATGTTATAGCACAGGTTCTCTTATGTCCTGAGTCTTCACTGACCTTGAAGGGCTAGGGCCAAAATATTGGCTATCCTTATAGACCTTCTTTTTCTCTAATTTTTGGTCTGTAAACTTACATTCTTAACCCTCCAGAAGAGAGGCTTAGGGATACTACTACTATATAATATAGGCACTTGAGCTTAACATCACTCTTTCTGAATATCAAACTTCTTACACTTAACTTGGAATTGGTATTTCCCAGAAATCATTGATATTCTAATAAATTCCTATATAATGTGATAAAAAGCAGTTACACATTTTTACACAAACACTTAGAAATCTATGTATAAGCTAGGCATGCTAGTGCATGCCTGTAATCTGAGCACTTGGGAGGCTGAGGTAAGAAGATTGGTGTGAGTTTGAGATCAGCCTGGGCCACAAAGGTGAGCTCAAGGCCAGCCTGAACTGCGTAGCAAGACCCTGTCTCGAAAAGGCAAAAAAAAAAAAAAAAAAAAAAAAAAAAAAAAAAAAAAAAAAAAAAAAAAAAAAAAAAAAAAAGAAAGAAAGAAAGAAATCTATGTATATACAAAATTATAGCCAGTCAATCCTATGGAATTATTCCTAGTCTCTTACTCTCATTTAATACCCTTTTCTGTTTTCTTGTAAACCAATCATTTACTTGAGAGTATAACAGTAACTGAAATTACATTAGAAGCAGCACAAACCTAAAACATAAGATTGATAGGCATTCCAAGCATAATTTTAGTGTTATCCATTGCTATCCTCAGTGTGCAAAACCTTTTGGTGGTTCTTAGGACCATTATCTAATTCATCCTGTATATATAAGTGCATGGTTTTGCTCCTGCCATGCTTCCTATCTTTTCTGTTTGCAGTCACTTCATTGTTCAACACTTAAGTCCTTAGTTTCCATTCAGCTGTGTTATGCCTTTCCATTTTTATTTCTTTTTTGAGTTCTTACACTAGGGAGACTATATGATACTGACACATGTAAGTTTGGTTTATTTCACTTATGAGTATATGTTCAAGATACATCCACTTATATATGAAGTCTTCTAGTTTTATCATTCTTTTTTTTAATCTTTTTTAATTTTTTTATCATTCTTTATAGCTGAGTAATTTTCCATTGTATAAATGTACCTCATCTTGTTCAACCATTCTTCAGATGATGGTCATTTTGGTTGTTTCCAAGATTTAGCTACCACAAATTGTGCTGCTATGAACATAGGTGCACAGATATCACAATGATAGGATGTCTTCAGTTCTTCTGGGAAAATTCCTGGTAGGGGCATAGCTGGATTGAATGGGATTTCCAGTTGTAGTTTTTTAAGGAGTCTCCACACTGCTTTTGATAATGGTTGCACCAGTCTCTGTATTCCCACCAGCAGTGGAGAAGTGTTCCTTTTTCCCCACATCCTCTCCAACAACTGTGTTGGTTGATTTCTTTTCCTCTCTTTCTTTCTTTCTTTTTTTTTTTTTGTCTTTTTGAGACAGGGTCTCGCTATGCAGTTGAGGCTGGCCTTGAGCTCACTTTTGTAGCCCAGGCTGGTCTCGAACTCGCACCAATCCTC
>PVJA010004270.1:0-87528 GCA_004027025.1 Myocastor coypus
AGTCTTAAAAACAAGAGAAAAATGAGTGAAGCAAAAGAACTTGTTAGACTTAGAGATCTATGGGATGCATTCATATGCCTAGTGCTACTTGAAGGAGGAGAGAAAGAAGAAAAGAGGAGAAGGAAGAAAAAGAAAAGGACATAAAATATTTTGCAGAATGGCAGAAAATGAATGTTTGATGATAGATACCTTCTACCCATCTAAGAAGCTTAGAGAACTACAAGAAAGGTAAACTCAAAGATCCACACTGATAATAAGCCAGTGAAACAAAGATAAAGAAATTGAAAAGCAGCCAGTGAAAAATGACTCAGTTCTCAATAAAACCTAGTATGATTAACAGCTGATTTCTCTTGAGAAATTACAGAAGCTGGTGACAATGGGATGACATATTGAAAATACCTAAAGAAAAAAATGTCAGCCAAGAATTCTTTGCCTGGCTAGAGTGTCTTTCAAAAGTGAAGAGAAATTAATAAAAATTGAGTTTGTTGCTAACAAATCCATCCTCCAACAAACGCCATTTCCTTCAGGTTGAAATGAAATCAGAGGACAATAAATGATAATTAAGATATTACAAAATATTTTTGGTAATAGTAATTATACAAGGTAGTGTGAATAAACATTTTTGTTTGTAATTCCTTTCTGATTTAAGGACCAATGCTTAAAATAATATTTATGGTGACAGATACTATAGATAAAGATATGATTTATAACAAAAAATTCAGGGCTTGCCAGATAGCTCAGTGGACTAAAGCTCCTACTTAGGCAGAATGCAGCAGCCTCTGTTTGATTCCCAGCATGCTGTGCTGGCCCTGCCCATGGGCATGCTGAGATGGCAACTGAGACTGGGCATGGTGATGTGTGTCTGTAATGCCAGTGCTTAGGAGGCTAAAAATCAGGAGAATCACTATGAGATCAGACTATAGATCTTGTACTAAAAAACCCCAAAATTGCTAGTGTAAAGGAGGGGGAAATGAAACTATGTACAATCAACTGTTTGATCTACTAATATGAAATTGATATGAGGTAAATTATTATTATAAGCTGAGGTTAATTATAATCAACATAGCAACCACCAGGAAAATAATTTAAAATGTGATAAATAGAATGACAAGGAAATTTAACTGACATATCAGAAATTACCTGTTTAGCATAAAAAGGAAGTTATGGAGGAAATAAGTAATAAAAAGCTATAAGATACATAGAAAACAAATAACAATTGAACATAGGACCTCATGCATTCTAGGTATTTGTTCTTCTACTGAGCCACACACTTACCCTTTATTTTATCTTGAGGCAAGTTCTTGCCAAGTAGCCCAGGCTAGCCTAGGACTTAGGCTTCCTAGTAGAGGGAAGTAAAGCCAAGTGTGGGCTTTATAGCAGGTGCTACCATCACCACATCTGAGCCAAAGCTCGCTCTCTCTCTCTCTCTCTCTCTTAAAATCAGTATTGTCTTACACTTAAGTGTTTAACTTCTGGGCTGGGGAGATAGCTCCATGGCACAAGTGCCTGCATGACAAATGCAAGGTTGTGTGTTCAAATCTGGTCCTGCAAAAAAAAAAAAAAAAAAAAAAAAAAAAAAAAAAAAAAAAAAAAAGAAGAACTAATAGGCCAAGGCAGACTATCAAAAAATTATAGGCACGACTTCTAAAGTGGGAGAAAATATTTACAAATCATACATTTGGCAAGAGTTTAATACACATAATATATAACACACCTTTACAACTCAACAATAAAAAGATAGACATTCCAATTTTAAAATGGGCAAAAGATTTGGATACTTTTCCAAAAATATATGCAAATCCACAGAAGTATATAGAGATATGCCCAGCAAAATTAGGGACAGGTTTTCTTTGGGGTAATGTTGGTGACTTTTTGCAATTATATAGTGGTGATGTTTGCATAGCATAGTAAATATGCTTAAAAGCTCACTGGGTTTTTTTCCTTGAAATAGTAAAGTTTGTTATACTGTCATTGGATAAAAAAGAAAAAAGAAAAAAATGATACAGAGAAAAGATGTAGGGAAAAGTTATTATAGAAGCACGCAAATAGTAACCACTATGACAAAATTATGCCAGTCTGAACTGGGTTTTTAGACTTTTTTATTGGTAATTTATTGTGATTACCCCTCTTAACCAAGTTTGTATTTTTTCCCTTAAGAAGGCTCTCAAACCTAATTAACCACCAGGTCCCACAGAATCAGGAGGCCACCCTGCAGTAATAGGTGCAGAAAATTAATCCCCTGGACTCTACAATTAAAGAATGCCATGGTTCTGCAGGCTGTGCCCTACTCCAAAGAGACTCCCTCTCCCCTCCTCCAGGCAGCCTTCTCTCTGTTCCACCCACAGGCCCTCGATCCTCCTTTGTGACAACTAGTCCCTGAAATCACTGACTACTGCTGAGGTTCACAAACCACTACCTCGGATCCATCTCCTTCCACCTGAGGCTCCCAGAGGCAAAGGAAACGTGGCCGGTTGGAGAGATCAAAAGGCAGCCAATATAGCTTTATATTTGAGAGGTGTTTTGTTTTTGTTTTTAGAAGCATTCCAGCTGCTTTGTTGATAAGATCCAAAGTACACAGAGGGAATTCTTTTGGCAGGCACAGATTGGTTCATGAAGCCACAAGTCTGAAAGCAGGGCTGAGTCTCAGAAATTCTGGAAAACCAGTCTCTTCCTCTCTTCTTCTTTACCCTCCTCATCACTCCTCTGCCTCCACTTCTCTGTGTCTCTCACTCCCTCCTTCTCTCCTCCTTTCTTTCTCCCATCCCTTCATGTTCTCTCCCTATCTTTTTCTCATGCTTGATACTACCCTTTGCTCTTTCTATTCCCTGTTTTGTGTCTTGTAGACCTTTGAGCTTAAAGATACATAGGAGACAGCTGAGGTCTATGTGCCTGCCCAGCCATACCTGAGCCCTGTAAATGCCTTGCTGGAGGCCCAGTTCCAGAAGAGGAGAGAAATCCTGCAGAGGGGTCCATCCTCTGGAGATCTGCTTTCCTGCTGCTAGAGTTCTCAAGATGAGGGTGTCCAGCCAGGCTCTCTCTCTCTCTCTCTCTCTCCTTTCTTTCTTTTCTTTTCTCTTTCTTTCTTTCTTTCTTTCTTTCTTTCTTTCTTTCTTTCTTTCTTTCTTTCTTTCTTTCTTTCTTTCTTTCTTTCTTTCTTTCTTTCCTAGTAGGTAATTACCTACTGTCTAGTGCAGCAACCAAACACACAGATTTTGAAAATGACGCTGTTGGAGCCAGCTCATGTTATATTAAGACAGAGCCATTATTTGCTTGACAAACGTATTTCCTTGCATTCCTTCTTCGAAGTAGGCATTGTGGCAGGTGCTACAGAGACACAAATGGACCCGGACATCAACTTGTCCCTCTACTGTGGAGGAGGCAGGACAGGAAAGTGATAGTCCTCCCTTCCTTGACCACTTTGTTTTCAGTCCAGCTTTACTCAATTCCTTTGCCATATTCTAAGCACCTTGCCAGAGAACACGAAGATAAATGCCTGGACTCTGTTCCTGATGAGTTCGGAGTCCCAAAAGGGAGACAGACGCAGCAACAAACAGTAACAGTGCGTGGTAAGCCAACAGTTAAGTATGTGAAACATTCACAGGCAGGAGAGAGAAGTGGAAATCCCTCCCCATATACTGGGACAGAACAGTGACAAAAGTCTTTGTTAAGGCATGGCCTCTCCTCTGGGCTTTGCAGTGCATTAAGTACTGGAGATGGAGTGCAGAGACACGCAATGAAGAAGCTCAGCGTGCATTGCTAGAGGGTGGTGGCACTGGTGGAGCCCGGTCACTGGGAAGTGAGCAAGGCCTCAACCTGAGATCGTGGAGGGCTTGGCGCCTCATGGGCAGGAGTTGCAAAGACATCAGAAAGCTGTACAACACAGCATGAGGGACACATGATCAGACGCTGGTTTTAGTGCCAGCACTTCGAGCAGAAGCACAGAGGCTGAACCTGAGCAAGGTTTAGGGAAGCATTTGAGGGCACCAGTGACTGGTTAGATCCACCACCGGAGGCACCAGTAATCCAGAATGAACTGAGGTAGAAAAACGGAGTGGATGATGACATTGCCAACTAAGATAGAAGGAAGAAGGGCAGAGAGGGAGGAGCCATTTAAATTGAGCACTTACACAATTTTTTTAAAGAAGAAATTTGGACATATGTGTCTTGAACAGGAGAGGAAAGCAGAGATGAAATGTGCATATGAAATCTAGAAGCTAGTTGTCTGGACGAAGGGAGCTTGAAATTTCCTGAGCAAAGAAGAAAGAAGACAAAGCAGAACATTCGCTGGCATGGTTCATGTAACACGATTGCTGGAAAGGTTCATAAATCAGCAGACAAAGGCAGGAGGGCCTCAAAATCAAAAGTGTCATAAGTGAAAAGTGGGCAAAAGTATCAGCTACTACAGAGGGACTAAGAAAAGTGGAGAGGACTGGAAAGTCAGGGAGTTGCTAGAAAATTTTGTCAGTGTATCTTTCTCTGCACTGGGGACAGCAAAGCAGTGGAGTGATGAACAGGAAGCATTCCATCATGAAAGCTTGGGCTATGAGTGCTGTGGAGTGGCCAACTCCTTGCTTAGTATGAAGAAGAGCCGAGCCTACGTTCAATCTCTAATACTAAAATAAAACAAAACACTTGTCTCTGAAGATGCGCAGAGAAAATAAGTAGCTAGAAGGGGGCACTGGGCTTGGGGGAGGGATTTTGAAGTTAGAGCCTTGAAAATGGTTGTAAACTGAGAAGAAAGAACCTGTTGAAAAAGATGGGGCAGAGCGATAGGCCTGCAGAGAGACAGGAGGGGACAGATTGCAGGGCAGGGATGGAGGCTTTAATTTTCCATAAAAGAAGAGCACATCTCCATGTGAAATCCCGTGACCATTGATTGTGATGTGCCGACTTGGATGGGGAGAGAAATCCCTAGCAAGTTAGAAGAGCACAATTCTGGACGTGTCAATGGATAATTGATGCATAGGCCAGCAAACTGACAGGGAAAGAGCCATCCCGAGGTGACTGGTACCAACCAACAGGGTTATAACCTGGATGGAATAAAAAGGGAAAGAAAGATGCATGCCCAGTCTTCTTCAGTAGGCATTCCCTTTGCTGCTGTTGCCTTTGGACATTATTCCCCAAGCCCTTTTCCTCTTTTTTGTTTTCTTAAAGATACAAAAAGTTAGAGGGGCCCAATATTTCTTAAAAAGTATGCAAATTCAGTATAGTATGTACAGGTGGCACAGGGTTCTCATTTCGCGTGCAGATATAGAACTCAAGTTTGTAAGTTGTCTCTTTGTCATAGTCTTGGGAAAATCTTCAACTAATATACAGTTCAGCTATGCTAGGTGCTGCCAATGCAGACTTTCCCCAGGGACTCCGCAGTGGGGTCCAGGCATTCATTCAGTCTTCCACTAGTGCTACATCCTTGATCCTTCTTGTTCTGCAGTATCTGTCTTCCTGTGCTCAAGAGCTTCTGGATCCCCTGGCTCCCTAGCACACAAATGCCTTGATTCTGTGGACAAGCATGGTAAACTCTCCACCTCTGACACTGTAAGCTTACCTAATAAATTCCTTCACATAATGATGTGTGTACATTTTCTATTGCTTCTGTTCCTCTTGAGAACTCTGATGATGTAATACAAATTATAAGAATGGCAAGGGTTAGAGAAAGGAGTTATCATTTGTTTGTAAAAGGATAATTTCGGAATTGAAAATGCGGTGGTCTCAGTTACTCAAGTGTAAAGGCTATTTTCCAGGATGAAACATCATGACTAGAAATAAGCAGCAGAGGACAGACTGGTTTTATACCTGCCATAGACATTGATGGAATGAAGCTTCCAGTAACTACCTGGTTACTAGAAACCACTAGCAATGGGGCCTGGCGGGATGGCTCAGTGGTCTAAGGCGCCTGCTTGGGAAAGCTTGGGCAGCTTCAGGGACCGTGGTTCGATCCCCGGCACCACATGCTGCGCCAGCCCTGCCCTCAGGGCAGGCTGAGCCGGCCATAAAAATGAGTGAATAAACAAATAAAGGTTCTGAAATAAGAAAAAAAAAAAATTAAAAAAAAAAAGAAAAAAAGAAAAAAAAAAGAAACCACTAGTAAAGCAGAGAGAGCTATCAGCAGCCCAGAGGTCCAAGTCTCCTCCTCACCCTCACACTACTAAACCTAGTTGGATGCAATTGTACTAGATCATCAAACTTTAGAAGCTCAACACTCTTCCTGCAGATGAACTAAGTATTCAAATGAGATAAAATAATAGAAAACCAAAGCAGACAGTATGGCTGGATCATGTGATCTTTGGACTATACCAGTGGGGACTGAACGCAAGTTTTCTAGTGTTAGGTGAGTTCATTAAAGACTAGACAATGGGAAATGGTATGAAACTGTAGTCAATTTATAATAAGGGAGGATGCTTTAGGAAGAGCAGTGAAATGCTCTGCTGAGCTTGTGGAGGCAGGGAATAACCTCTGGTCATCCTTAGGAATACATTTACGTCAGGCAGTTTTGATACAATCTTAACAGGATGATTTACATGATTTCTTAAATTCCTTTTTAGTTCTATGCCACATTTTGGCTTTCAGAGGAGAGAGGAAGGGAGGGGAGACATGGGATGGGAGGAGAGGAGGGAGGAGGAGAGGAGAGGAGGGGAAGAGAAGGGAAGGAAAAGGGAAGGGAAGGGAAGGGAAGCAAAGGAAAGCGAAGGAAAGCAAAGGAAAGAGGATAGTACCTTATACCTTGCAATGGAGACATCACTTAATAGTTTTTTCTTTGCTTTGCTTTTTATCTTCTCTCTCCTATGATGGGTATATTAGAAATTAGATTCTATATAAAATTATCTGGACAGTAAAGTCAAGTGAGTTCTATGTAATTATGAACTGTGTCAGAGGTCCCATCAAGAAAAGAGATTTATAAACCCTCATCTTCTACGCAGCCTTGTTGGTTATCTCTGGCTTGATGAAAGGGAATGATACTCATTTGTAAATGCATTTGGCAAACTTACCCCGCTATTGTTTCCATTATTTTGCAAATTACAGACATTGAGATGAAGGCTCTGTAATTTCCTAGCGTTCCCTTTATTCCTGCTTGGAAAACTGGTATTGCCCTGGCATGCTTCCACTGTGCTGTTATTTCATTTGAATACAGCAAATTCTTTATTATGATTAACAAAGACTTCTGCTCCATTCCTCTTTGAATATCAGTCTGCTCATGGAGATGAGTTGATTTGGAGCCTACTGTCTCCTTGAATTTCTCTGTTTCGCTGATCTCAAAGATGTTCAAGACAACAGACAGACAAGTAATCCTAAATGACATGTTTTTTTATGTGTTCTCCATTTTGAATTTGTTACAGGTTTAGTAATTTTACCATCGTCTGGAATTGTTTTTTCTCCTCTTTCAATTGTCTGACTCTAAATGTCTTCTTTACTCATTACTTAAAAGCCTGAAAATATGCAAGTGGTTGGACTGGGTAATTGCTGAGTCTCAGGAAATGATACCCTTTAGGAAGAGCCTCAGAAGCAGGTTCTCTTTGACCTTCTGACCTCCTGCCCCTTGCTCCTCCTCCTCAAGTCCAGGCAGCCATAGAAATCAGAATTCCGCTTCCTCAAGGCAGATCACAGAAACCAGAGTCCACTTTCCCCAAAGCTAGATGCAAAGCCTAAAAATATTTCTTGAAATTTCCTGCCTTTCAGTGCAAGCAGTTACTAACCAAAAAAGAAATACTCTGATGTACCTTGGCTGAGGATTGTAAAAGTCCTCCTCTAGAAGTATCTTACCCCATACCTGCAAGACAGGAATGTTGCTGGGGCCCAGAAGAATCTGGACAGACAAGCTTCACCATTCGTCATTCCCTCCATCTGTTTACACAGTGCACAGCCTTTTCTTCCAGTCACAGTCCTACACAGGTCGCCATGCTTTACTGAGCCAGTGTCACAATGGATAGTTTACCTCAGACCTTTGGGTCTTTCACCTGAAGCTCTTGTGTCCTGTAAATCTAGGATCAAATCACTTTATTATGCTTTTCTTTGTTTACCTGTCTTTTGTTCCAAGGGTCTGCAAGCCATCACTTTCTAATATGGCTCTGACCCTTTCCTTCTCTACATAGTCTCACAATTTTCTTTTCTAAATATTTATTTATTCATTTGGTGCAGGGTCTCACTACGTAGCTCAGACTCAGAGTGATCCTCCTACCTCAGCCTCCCCAGCACTGGGAATTATAGGGGTGTGCTGCTATAATCAAACATGGCATAAGTTACCAGGGATTGAACCCAAGTGCTTGTGCTTGCCAGGCAGGTACTTAGACTGCCGAGCTACCTCCCCTGTCCTCATCTCACAATTTAAAAATCTTTTGGGTTCTCTTTTTCCTCATGCATCAGATATAGCCAAATTTTTACATATTTTGTGGGCAGCCTTGATCCCAGGCACTTGGGGCGTGGCAAGTACAGAGATGGCACCCTTCAGCAGCTGCTCACCAGGGTCGTCCTGCTGTTGCTTTTCCCAATATCAAGATTCCTTTCCCTCATTCTTGCCAGGTTGTCTACCCAATATAATACCGCACAGATTTGTTCTTAAAGCATAGGGATTTAATGTTCTAATACCAGTCATCCTGAGAAGAAATCACATAGAGAACTCATCTAGGAGGAAAAACCAGAGCTAACAGGTACATGGGAGCCCACCCCTCAGGACGCAAATATCTGTGGGCAAGTTCTCTTGTTGTCATTCTGGAATAGAACTCAGGAACTTGCACAATCTAGACAAGCGCTCACCACTGGGCTACATCCCCAACCATTTTTTTTTTTAATCCTTTTAATTGTGAGAAAAACACTTCAATTTATGATATAAATTATCAGAGCATTTTTGGGGCCCTCTCTTGCCTCTTTTTCATTCTCTTTCCTCTTTTTCTTTTTTGTTTTATGAAATACGCTCTCACTGTGTCATTCAGACCGACCTTGAGCTCACTGGGGAGCCCATACTGGCCTTGGAATGTTGCAGCCCTCCTGCCTCAGCCTGCCAAGTGTTGAGATCTTGGGTGTGTGCCACCATGCCTGGCCATTCCCTTTCCTCTTAGATTTCCTCACTTGCAGACCCCCACGCATCTTGTCTGGTGCTTGATTTGTGTCTAGTTGTCCCCGGAAAGCCTCACACACGTATAGATGGGACTTTTCAGAGAGGACTGAATCCAGAGTTTGTGTTTGGTGCCTTGCCAAGGGATTGGAGGTGTGAAAGTTACACATGCCCTCGGGTTGTATGCAGCTTGCATACAACATAAGGGAGGAAAAGCGGGCTGCTCCTCCCTTTGCCCTTGCTGCTTTTGCCCCAGCCATGAATGGTTGCCCCTCTGCCATGTGCCACTCTGCCTTAGAGCCAGCCAATTATAGACTTAAACCTCCACAGGCTGAGCTAAACAATTATTTCCTTCCTTAACTTTGGGTGCTGGAGATTTTGTCTCAGCAACAAAAGGTGGGTAGCTAAGGCACCTGCCCTCCTCGCATAGGCCTCGTCACCGCGTTGTCCTCTGAGTTTGCGCTCTCGAGATGCCACAGGTCTAGATGGCTCTCTCTGCCTTCATGAGAGCCCCAGTAGTAATATAATCTATTTTCTTCAGCTAGTGCTATGGTCCTGGTGATCTGTATGCTTGGATACCAAGAACCAATACATTGTAAGTCACAGAATATGCTTGAAAAAATCTTCAGGAGCAATCTGCCTACCGGCTAAGAAAAGCCACTTGGGTAATGGCCAATCCCTGTGATTCCAGCCCTCTGGGAGGCAGAGCAGGAAGATCAGGAGTTAAAGCCCCATCTAGGCAATTTAGTAACTTGGTAAGAACCTGTCTCAAAAATTTAAAAGCTGGAAGTATAGGTCAGTGCAAAGGCTCTGGGTTCAATCTCTACTACTGTGAAAGGGAGGAAGGAAGGAAGGAAGGAAGGAAGGAAGGAAGGAAGGAAGACAGACAGACAGACAGACAGGCAGACAGGCAGGCAGGCAGGCAGGCAGGCAGGCAGGCAGGCAGGCAGGCAGGCAGGCAGCTTTTTGCTTGTAATCCCTGTATTCTGGGAGGCTGAGACAGTAGGATTGTAAATTTGAAAATTGGAGCCCAGCCTGGGCAGTGTAGTGCCTTAGCACAACTGTGTCTCAAATGCAAAATAAATAAATAGAAAATAAAAAGGGCTGAGCCTACAGCTTCTCTGACCAACAGTGAGTTGGAAATCTAATGCCCTAATCCAGTCTGTGCTCTCCTCTCCCCAGAATATGCATAGCTGCTGCTGGTTTCCTGTGGGTCAGCGAAAGAGCTCAAGACTGAGTCTAAGGGAAGTTGTGATTCCCAGCCTCTCCCACCAACTCCTGTGTGCCTTTAATCTATAGTCATTGTGTTCTTTGGGGTTCTTGTTTTTTCATTTGAAAAATTAAGGACATTTCATTAGATTTTCTTCAAATTCCCTTCAGTACTGTGATTCAGGCATTACCTGTCCCAGAGGTAGCTGTACTTTCCAGAGGAGTCTCGAAGCTTGCAAACTTAAATCATCGCAGTTCTGAAACCCATAGCAGGAAAGACATGTGTGGTTAGCTGGGATGAGGGGGAGAAAGAACAAAAGGGCATGTTCTAATTTCACTATTCAGGATTCCTTACAGTTGTAACTCCAAATTAAATTCCTTTTCTTCTTAGACAAAGAATGTGAAGGGTCTAACCTCCCTCCAGCACAGTGCAAGGGCTTCCCTGCTGTCTTTCGCTATTTGGCCCAAGCACAAGACAGATGTCTTCCTGGTGCTGGTGGAGCACTACCAATTCCATGCTCAAAGACAGCCGCAGCAGCTTCCCCAGGAGAGCTTTGACCTAAAATAGAGCAAATGCTTGTACTTTTTTCTTTTTCTTTTTGCTCAATATTTGGGATTGAGCCCAGGGCCTTTCCACTGAGCTATATCTCTAATGCTATGGATTGCTTGAGATGGGGCCTTACTGAGTCGGTAAGTTGGCAGGGCCCAGGCCAGGGTCAAGCTTATGAAGCTTCTGTTCCAACCTCCTAGAGCACTGGGATTGCTGCTGTGGGCCCCCATGCCTGGCTCCAGATTTTCTGCTTGAATATCAAGCCCCCGTTTCCACCTTACATTGAGGGCTTGTTTTTTTTTTTTTTTTTTTTTTTTTTTTTTTTTTTTTTTTTTTTTTTTTTTTTTTTTTTTTTTTTTTTTTTTTTTTTTTTTTTTTTTTTTTTTTTTTTTTTTTTTTTTTTTTTTTTTTTTTTTTTTTTTTTTTTTTTTTTTTTTTTTTTACTGTGTGGGTGTGGTTCTTTGTATTTTGTCTTATCCTTTGCACTGATGCAGATACCTTTGCACTGTGACCCCAGTTACAACTCACACCAACAAATGTTAGCCAAGATGCAGGTAGTTACCACTTCTTGACTATTTATCCTAGGGCGAGAATACATATAAGCACTTTTAAAGTTGCTACCATGTAATTTCTATGAACGTGAGGAAGAAGGACACTTTTCTTGTCAGTGTAGATGAAGAACTCCAACAAGGAGAAGCACAGGCCAGCCATGCCCCTCAAGCCACACAGCTGCTAAGAGGTGGTGCTAGGAGATGAACCTGCACCCATCTTTTTCTCCAAGTTCTAAAAAGAACTTTGGGAGAAAAGATTGTCAAGAGCACAGGCAGATCATCTGAGGAATTGAAGGAGAATAAGCACTTATTTATCTCTATTCACTGCAACTTCGGCCTAGCTAAAAGCAGGAAACAGAAAGCCTGAGTGTTCCCCATAATATTTGCAGTTCATAAGTTAGAAATTAGCAATCAGCCCCCTTTCACGTAGGATACAATAATAGACACTGGCGCAGTCCCTGCAATTTGGTTATGCAAAGAAAACAGGAAACAAGCCCATTTCCACTGCGGCTTCAGTCAGGAAGGGTGGCATCTGCCGACTGAGGGCTAGATTTTCTTGTCAATATTGTATTTACTATCCTGGTCACATGAGCAGAGGCAGGAGGATGAGTCACAGTTAACTGACTGCTAATTTGGCAAAAGTAGTCTGTTTGTTTCCTTCAAATTAGATTCCCTCGAAGCCGTTTAGAACCCCTTGCTGCACCACCATAGTCAGAACCTAAACAGTAGGTGCCTTCCCCGGTTGCGCTAATCTGACTCTCTGGGATATGAGAATACATTGCCATGCTGTAGCACTCTCTGCCAAAGTTAGGAGGATTTTGCTTGTGTTCCTATTGCCCTGTAAGCCCCAAGCCTTGTCCACCTTGGCTTCACTCACGTCCAGCCCTCACTACTTGTTGGCTTTCCAGAGCCATCAAAATGTTACATAGCAGGTTGGCTAGTTTCTATTTTTTGAAAGCCATGGGGTAGTGCAAGAAATCTATTAGATCATTTAGTGTAGTGTCCGCAATTTATGGATAGAGGAGGAATCAGGCTGAGCGAGTCTTAAGCAATGTCATGAACTAAGGTTAATGGATGCTCACTTGGGCCTTACAGCTCTGCACCCCTTTCACATACCCATAAAAATACACGTGATAATCAGTGTCATCCTGGAAACCTTACCTTAGAAGCATTAAATCAAAGTAACAAGGCAATAAATAAACTGGCAGTTTCACCTGCTGACAGCCAAGCTATTCCAAAGTGGGACACATGGGATAAACAACCTGCACTCTCCTACAAAAGGTCAGTTAGCTTAATACCTACTCTGTACCCATTCACTTATTTCCTTAGGAAACCTATTGCCTTAACTCAGAGTCTGATTTTTTATCTCACCTACATTTAGCAATAAGGCCAGTGAGACTTGGATTTCTTCAAGTGTAGACACTCAGTTGACTGTTTTGAGCTGTAATTTTAGGGACTGCTGTTGTTCTTTGGAAACCACTTTTTCCAAAGACATAGGGTTGCATTATTTCCTTTTGTTCTGCACAGGAGTGGCTGAGGTGAACCCATGGGCAAGAGGGGCCCTCAGCAGTCATGCTGGGGAAGAAAAGGCTACTGCCAGAAACCATCTTTTCTTCCTGTGGTCATCATTCTCATCGTGGTCTCTTACTTCTATGCTGAGAACTCTGACAGGGTCTTCACATTGGTGTATCACTTTGTGTTCAGACAAAATTATCATACAAAGAGGAACTCTAAGTCAGAGGTTAAGAATGTGGCTCAGACTGTACTGTAATGTGAAACTCTAGACTGAAACACGGAGTTCGTCTCTACAGCAACAGCAGCATGGCCATGCTACGCGGCTGAGTCACCGGAAGCCATGTGCGGACACGAAAGCTCATTTTTGTGCCTTCATTCCATTCTAGCCTCCTGACAGTGGTAGGAGGGTTGTTGTAAGGGTGAAAGCAAAAGCAGGAGAGCACTTGAAAGGATGCGGCTGCCCTACTGTCCTGAGGAGAGCCTGGGAGGAAGCTGAAGGAGTGATGGGTGCTTGTCTTTTCAGTGGTATTATGGACATTTACCTGGGGCCTTCATATTGAACTGCGTTATTGGCCTTTTTATTTTTATTTTGAGGCATGGTCTCACTAAGTTGTTAAATTGCTCTACCAGGGACTTGTAGTTCTTCTGCTTCAGCCTGTCAACGTGGTAGGGTTACAAACTTGCAATACTGCACCCAGAGTAATTTATACTTTTTTCATGGCGATTTTTAAAACACTGGGGACCATTCCCCATGGATGGACATTTTGGAGTAGAAGTACACATTTAGCCATTTTCAGGAAGGAGGGATCTGTGTAACAAGGAGCCTTTGCACAGGGGCTAGGACTGTCTGGGCATTAAGCTCGGCTCACCTCTTGTGCCCACTGTGCCCTGAAATCTGTGCCTCTACTTTCTGGCTTACAAACTTAGACTCAGAAAACAGAAAGTCAAACCCCCAATTTATAATTTGGCAAAGGACTCATATAGATATTCCTCCAGCAAGGACACACAAATTGTCCAAAAGCACATGTTAAGGCGTCCAAATATCAGCGACCACAAGGACATACAAATCACAGTCACAGTGAGATTCCGCTTCACACCCAATAGGATAGCTATGAGAACAGGACTAGTGTTAGCAAAAATGAGGAGCATTGGTGATTTTTATACCATGGAGGTAGAAATGTAAGACAGCACAGCCTTTGTGTAAAGGTTTGATGCATCCTCAAAAAGTTCAGTATAGTATTAGCATGCAGATCATGACAGGACACACAAAACACAGCAACTCATTGTGATCCTATCTTAAAAAGGGAGTGGAGAGGCAGAAGATGAAGCTCAGTGCAGGGGCCCTGAGTTCAATCCTTAGTACCTCACCCCCAATTCTACTCCTAGCTCTATATCTAAAATGATTAAAACTCAAATGTATGAGTAAAAACATGTATATGAAAGCTTAAAGATGCAACATTTATGTTAATTAAAAGGAGAAAGTAACCCTAAATGTCCATAAACTGATGAACAAGAAGCAAAATGCAGTAGACCCATGGAATGGGATATTATTCAGCCACAAAAAGGGAATGAAATACTTTAACATGCTACAACATGGATGAACCTTGAAAACTTAATGCAATACGAGATAAGCAAGACACAAAAAATACAATATTGAATCATACATGTTTTATATATTTGATAGAAAGTGTTTGCCAAAGGCTGGTCAGAGGGGAAAATGGATTAACTTCTGAGTGGGTGCAAGCTTTTATTTGGTTGGAAATGTTCTAAAATGAGATAGGTGACAGTTGTACAATATTGTGAATATATTAAATACCACTGAACTGTGTGTTGAAAATGGTAAATGTTATGCTGTCCTAGTTACTTTCTCTTTACTGGGAAAAAATATGAGAAACTTGAGTTTGTTGATATGGGCCCATTACTTAAGGATTCTGAATTCAATGTTGCAGCTTGCAGAGTGAAGAAAGGCGTTAACAATCTATTTGGCTGGTTGACAGAAGTATGGCTCAAAAGATGGCCCACTGTGAATGAGATAGAGATGCCTGATCTTCTATGATTTACTATTGATGAAGGGATTCAGAGGCTTAGGGAAAAGGGAATGTTGGAATGGATTTGTCATTTAAGCCTAATCCTTCACATTGGAATGATCCTGAAGACACACCCTTTACTAATATCTTGAGAAACAGGTTTGTGAGAGGAGCACCAGCATCCCTGAAGAGCCCTGTCATTGCCTTTCTTTGCATGCCAGATCTTACAGTGGAGACCACAGTTACTCCATTAGGAAATTTAAGGGCCATGGGCTTGATTGGAACCCGGAATGCCAGGGGTCAAGTGGCAGCATTTAATTGCCACAGACAGCAGAAGCAAAACAGTGACCAGAATAAGCTGACACACATAGACCTATGGCGTTGGCTGATTAGTCACGGTGTTCCCAAAAGTGAAATAGATGGGAAGCCTACAAAATTTTTTCTAGATTTATATAAACAAAAGAATGATGGGGCAAAAGAACAGAGAACCCCACTCTTGGTACCAAATTCTGTATTGGTAAGGGTTTTAGAGGAACAGAACAGATGTAATATAAGGAATGGATATTAACACAAAATATACAATCTATAAGGAATTATAAGATTGATTTACTGTAGTCAGTCAGAGTCAGACGAGGAAGCATGCAGAGGACGTCTGCACTCTCTGGACTGAAGAATTCAGTCCTGAGGTCTGAACTTCATTGCCGCATTCCATATAAGTCTCTATCCATTGGCTGATAGCTCTGCACTGGAACACTGACGTGTTTGTAATGGACGTTGAAGAGTCTGCGACAGATGGCGAAAGATCCAAGCTGGAGGCTAAAGAGTCTGTGCTGCAAGCCAGATGATGAAGTCCAGGCTGAATGTAAAGACTGAAGCTTCTCCAAAGTATTCACACACTCTAGATTCAGCCACCTCACAAGCATCTCCCCCTGCCATGAACTCATGAGGCTCCCAGACTGGGGATGTCTACATACAAGCTGTATATGCTATCTGTGTTTTATCACAATTTAAGAAAGAGAGATCATTATAATGTATCACATAGTGTTTTAACTTTTAAATTCCATATCAAGCATCAAATAATTGTCATCAGTGATAGTATTTGTGATAGTTATTCATGATAGATCTACTTAAGTGGATTAAGAAATGCCTAGCAGATTGGTAAATCACAGTTCCGGGCATGCCTGCGGGTGATTGATCTGGAGGCCAGCAAACTGATGTGTGAAGACCCTTCCTGGATGTAGGCAGCAACAAGGTAGGCTTGCAGGATGATTGGAATAAAAAACTTCAAAAGAAAAAAAAAAAAAAAGAAGCCTGTTTTGTAGATCTCCAGCTTGAACAGGTGTTCCCTTTTCTGCTATGGCTTTTGAAGATTGCTCTTCAAGGTTTCTTCAACCTTCCCATACAGAATCACCCTAGTGAGGTTCCAGGCCTTTTACCTTGAACTGGCATTGTACCCTTGCCCCATCTTACACCTTCTGATTTTTTAAGCCAGCAGCTACTAGATCCTGTCCAGCATGAACTCCATCATTGTGGGCCTTTCTTCCTCTGACCCTGTAAGCCTAACTCATGAATCCCTTTGTATAATTATATGTATGTTTTCTATTGATTCTGATCCTCCAGAAAACGCAAGTAATATAGTATTGACAAGAACAAGGACTAAGAGAAGATAGAAAGAGAATCTGCAAGGTCAGGATTGGAAAAGTGGATGAGGGAAGAAATAAGTTAAAGCCTGAGAGACCAAGACAAAATGGATAAGTACGAGAATTGTAGAGAAGGATAGAGAGCAGAAAGTGTAGATTGAAAAGAAATGCACGTGTATATTGGGTTAGAGGGAGACATGGTAATCTTTTACAAAATTGTAAGCAATAGACTAGGTGACACAAAGCCAATCTAATGTCAATAGCATGGTTGATGCTTTGCGGCGGAAACTGAGTCAATGAATTTGTTACAGGGTGCAGGATCTCTCTTGGGAAGTAAACCAGATTTCAACTTTACAGCAAGTCTTAGCTACTTTTCTTGTTGCTGAGATACCACACCTGACTCCCACAATCTAAAGGATGAAAGGTTTAGTTTGGCTCACAGTTTGTAAAGGGTTCAGTCCATAGTCTGATGGCTCCAAGGTAGAAGGGCATGATAGAGAAGAGTGCTCATAGGATGAGAGAAAGAAATCAGGGGAGAAGAGGGGAAGAGCTGGACCCAGGCCACATCCCCACTGATTTCAGGCTTCACCTCTTAGTATCACATTTAGCTATGAACTCATCAGCGGACTAATCTGTTGATGAGTGACATGTCCGTGATCCAATCACCTCCGCAAATCCCCACCTATGAGCAGCTATGAGTCCCATGTGCTCACAGGTGGGACTTTGGGGGTACACAGCTAGATCTAAACCATAACAGAGGGTTTGTATCGAGAACCTTCCTCATTTTAAAACATCCCTGGGTTCAACAGAAAAAGCATCATTGGGGTGTTTAGGTCAGGATAGATGTACATGTTCAGCTGTACAATAGGTTTTAGGACCCGTGGATGCAATGTTTGGTCCCAGCTGCCCAGAAGCAGCTCCGATGCTAGAGTATTCTTAGTAAGTACATTTTAAGGAGGGACTCTGGAGGATAAAACAATGGGCCGTGGTCAGCATTGGGTTTCTGGGTCCCTCGAGGATAAGTCACCTTTTTCCATCCTCCCAATCCCTCCCAGTGATTCTTCTCACTGCTATTCTGGCCATGGTAATATAGGAGTGATACTACAAAGGAAAACATTATCATTCTTGGGGTCAAGACATAGAAAGAGAAGAAGCTGTGGTAACCACAGGCCCTGGCCACTAATAGCTGTCTTCCTCTTTGCCCTTTTCCTAGGTGTTGTGCTCAGACACTATTTTCTGGCAAATGTTTGCTTGGGAAGGGGAAAAAAAGGCAGCTTTTCAACAAGGTAGGGCCAAGGAGACCTGAGTGCATGCTCTAGAATCTGGGAAGCAAACCATAACTGTATTTGTATCTTTTTAATTTTTTAAAGTGTATTTGGCACAGGGTGCCACTCACTATGCAGCTCAGACTTGTAGTGATCCTCCTGTTCTCAGCCTCCCCAGCACTGGGATTACTGGCATGTGCCACCATGCCCAGACGTGGTGACTAGCTCATTGCATCCATTTGTGGGACTGGTACAGCATGTGGTGCCTGGGATCAAACCCTGGTCCCTGTGCTTGCCTAAGCAGGTGCTTAGTTCACTGAGCTATCTTGCCAGCCCTGTATTTGTATCTTGAAGTTGGCTTTTTCTTTATTTTTTATTTTAAAGAAAAGAAAAGAAAACAACAGTAACAGTGGTATAAAATTTCAAAACAAGACTGTAGGAGAGTAACAATGGTTAGTACATTGTGTATTGTTATCTTCAAAGCAGTTGTTCATACTACAAGATATAGGCATGAAAAACGGATTAAACAATAGGAGGCTTTGTTGCCAGTTTCCCCCATCCCGATTCCTGTTCTCATCCCTAGATTTTTTTGCACAGCTTCGTGTCCAAGTACTCAATGAGAGTCCTTGCAGTTGGTTCCCTGGATAGCTTATGAAGTAGGATGAGGAGAATCAAAGGGGTGGGCCCCGGAGAAATGGAAAGGTGGGAGGGAAGGGGGCAGGGTGAGACACCTTGCTCAGTGGTGTGGCAGTGATGATTTACATAATGAAGAAAAGAGAGAGAGCTCAGAGAAAAGACTCAAGATATTGGAACAAGAAATTTTTATTGTACTGTTAGAGGCTGGGGGGTGGGGATTGTAAGAGACCTGATTGAGAGAAGAGAAAGGGGCTTTAAGGGCCATTGATTAGCGCATCTGAGGGGTATGGAAGCAACGGCTGGGCTCTCTTTAGCTGTGATTGGCAGCAGGAGGAGTTCTCCTTGAGTACAGAGATGAGACCACAGGAGGTCAGCTTGTATTTAGGTCACACATGTAAGAGTAGAGACTCGAATGCCCACCTGCAGTAAATCATCCTATTGTTCTAAGAAAGCAACTGAAATGATGTACAGATCACTGACTTAAATAAACATGGATGAAAAGCCATGGCTAGGAGAAGCCCGGCCCCCCTGTGAGGCATCAGACGCTGTATGATTTACCCAGAGACACTGAAAGGGCCGCCGGAGCAGCAGTAGCTTTCCTCCGTGTTTGTATCAGGAGGAGGAATAGCTCTGTAAATAGTGTTTTCTAGAATTCTTTCCAGGAAAATTCTTCCTTCTGCACAAAGAACACAACTTGTAACAGAATCGCAGCTGTAGAAGCAGGTAACATCCCGGGCATCTCAAAAGGGGAGAGAACTCAGATCCACTGACCTAGGGCGCTCAGTTACAGCCACATTCACTGAACCAGTCATTTCCGGCTTGTGGTCACAGCTAACTTTCAGGGAGATTAAATTCTTGTTTTTATCTAGGCAAGAGGTTCAACTATTTGCCATGCCTAAAGTTACAAAGGGCTCACGGGTTGTTTAAGAATCCATATATTTTTTTCTTATTTTCAAAAATGATTATTTTTTCATTTAAGAGAGTAAAGAAAGCCTATTTTTTACTAGTCTTTTAAAATGTTACAATTAAGCCACTTGAGTCACCGTTGTAAAATCTCACTTCTTCAGAGCCTATTTGTAGCTCTCCCCTCATCTCTGGCATGGTCAGATGGGTGGCACATAGATTCCCTTTAAAAGCTGAGAGAGCTTAACCATCAAAGCGCCTACCTGGCAAGCTCAGTGACCTGGGTTCGATCCCTGGTACCACATGCAGTGCCAGCCCAGGTGCAGGCCACCAAAACTGGGCATGGTGGCACATGCCTGTAATCCCAGTGCTGGGGAGGCTGAGACAGGGGGATCACTACAAGTCCAAGGTATGCATTGAGACCCTGTGCCAAATACATAAATAAGTAAATAGGTAACTGACAGTTTCTCCCTACGCAAACATATGCAAGGGAAAGGGGAGGACATCCGGGGAGCCTTCAAGATCTCTCTTTTGCAGCTGCAGCTCGGTTTTGAGGACCCGACCAGTTCCAAGCTCTTCCTCCCCACGCAGCACCCCAGGCACTCTCCCAAGCCATGTTTCGAAAGAGGAAAATGAATCCTGTTTGCTCTTCCTCCACCAAGGCCCCTTGGACTTTGTTTCCCCGAACGTGATCCCAGGTTTGGGAACTCTCCAAGTGACAGAAAATTGGCAGGATCTTGGCTACTGCTCCTCCCTGGGCAGGAAAAGAGTTTTGCTCAGGGTTGGGCTGAACACTTTGCTTTGCGGCCCGCTTGTTATTCCAGGTTCAAGGAACTTGTCAGACAGAGATTGTTTGTCTGAGACTCAGTGAGCTGCAGACTCAGTCTGCCACCTCCTGCCTGGTCTGGAGCTTCCTTCTCCTTCCAGGGAAGCCTTGTTCCCGAGAAGGTGCCTGACAGGAGTATTCCAGTTGGGGTGGCATTTGTGCTGAGTCCAAACTCTCTAATACCCCATCCTATACAGCCTCAATGTGCTACAAAGGAGCAGATGCTGTATGCGTGTGTGTGTGTGTGTGTGTGTGTGTGTGTTCAGAATTGTGTTGTGTGCACACACGTGTGTGTTATTAATCAAACAGTTAAAAGGGAAAAAAGACAGAAGGTTTAAACAGATTTCTAGGAAGCAGACTGTGACAGCCTAGATTAGCAAAGCACAGCCAATTTAATTTCTGAATATATGATTATTAGTGCTGTATTTTTTATTTAACCTTACTCTCCAACATGTGGGGGAAAATACAAGAAGATCTATGTACTCAGTTGTAAAATGATCAACCAATTTCAATCAATATAAGTAGCATCAAGATGAGTAAAATTCCAGGGACTAAAGATTAGATATTATTTCTATGAAAATGGAATTTTGCTATAAATCTTTAAATATTATTATTTTAAAGCAAAAGCAACACATGTCATTGTTGAACTTTAGGGGAAAAATAGACAACAAGAAGAGAATGGAAATCATGTCTAATCTTACCATCATAAAAACTTACAAGTTTTTGTGAAACAAGGATTGGCCTTAAGTTAGGTAGAACAGAATCAAGGACCAGATTATGGTTCAGAGAATATTAATCTTGCTTAGCCCTAATTTTTCTCCATAGAGGGAGACATATAGTTATAGGGACATGGAACACTGTGTTAAAAGTCTAAACACAAAAATAATATATATATATATATATGTGTATGTATATATGTATACGTATATATACATATATACATACACACACACACACACACACACACACACACATATATATATATATATATATATATATATATAAAATCTGTGTTTCAACCCTTTAAGTAATATGTCATATCTCACCATTAGTTCATATCATCTACAGTTTGAGGAAATTAGCTCATTCAACTTTTCTCAAATTCCTTTCTTTGCCATATTGCCATGACAACAATTTTATGACTTTTTTTTTTTTTTTTTTTTCTTTTTACTACTAAGAATCAAACTTGGGACTTTATATTTGGCAGGCAGGTGCTTGTGCTACTGAGCTATATCTCCAGTCCCAGCTTTTACTTTCTTAAAATTAAATTAGGATTAACTTTGATACTGCTATTCCAGCAATTTAAATGTTGCTGGGACAGTGTGTTCATTTTTTTATTTGGGGTTTCAGTGGCGGCTTAAGATCCAGATGACTGTCTTGTCTCTTCATGAAGCTCGCCCCTCAGCCACACCTGTAAGCCCTGCAGCATGTGCTTTTGGGTCCCCTGTAAGAATTCACTGCCTACCTGAACACTTAATGCCTGAGAGCTTCATAGTTTTAGCTCTTACTGTGAAGTTTCACTTGTTTTGTATGGGGTCAGATAATCTTTGTGTCAGGGCTCAAATAGGTCCAAATTTATCCTTTAACATATTCAGTGGCCCCATCATCATCTGCTGAAGTGACTATTTTTTCTCCATCCCATTATGTTTGTTTTCTTGTTTAAAAACCAACTGACCACAGACACTGGAGGTTTCTCTCCTCTCTCTCTCTGGGTTCTGCATTTCCCACCAGCTCTCCAAGCCAGGGGTGAACAAACCAGTCCCTCAAGTTGAAGTAATTTCTATTATTTTCCCTTCCATCCTGAGAAAGGCAATGGGAATTGGGCAGCTTCCTTTCATTTTGTTTGCTGGTCAGAGATGGGGCAAGGGGTCGGGGAGATAACTTGGTGGCAAGTGCAAGGACCATGGCTCGGCCCCCGCGACCACATGCCTTGCTGGCCCCAGAACCCTGGGTGTTGTGGAGCACGCCTGTAGTCCCAGCACCAGGGAGGCAGAGACAGGGGGATCACTGTGAGTCTGAACTGGGTAGTGAGGCCCTGTACCAGAGATGGGGTAAGGGTGAGCAAGAAAACACCACAGAACATCTGTCACACAGTGTGGCTTCTGTTGATTGGGGACCTGGGTGATCTCTGTGGCTCCCTAGCTGCTTCCCAAGATCTCTACAATCATTTTGGACCCTATGCTCTCTGTCACTCCCTGATATTGTTGCCATCAGGGAGCTGGCCTCTTTTTCTGAAGTCTCAGCTTGCCGGGGCCAGATCTAGTCTTTCTCAGCTGTGTTGGGAGCCTTGAAAACTAGGAAATTGATCAGATGTGTGTAGATGGGACTAGGCCCCAGTGCCTAAAGCAAACGAGCTACCTCAGTCCTGGGATTAATACCCTGTCTGGTTAAGGTCGGCTATTATTTACTAAGTGACTTTGTGTTCCGTGTTACTAGCTGTGCAAAAGTATAAAAGACCGTTTTATTGTGTGGTTTCATTAGTCTTGCCCATCAGGTGGACCAGTGACCACCTAGCCCAGCTTTTGCCTTCTTCTCTTTCTCATTCCTGCCGCCATTTCTCCCCAGGTGGAACCAATTGCACTGAGACCAACAGATCCCTCCATAGCTGTGTGTGGTCTCTGTGCCCCTGGGTGGTTTTATGCTGCTCAAGCTGGCAGGAAATTTAGCACCAGGGCCTCACAAAGCTGGTCCAAAGTTATTTATTCATTGCCTGTTGATTGGAAACAGGACACAGGTGACATCACTATGGGGCACAGGTCTGTGAGAGCCTGAGCCTGGTGTGTGGATCCTGGGAGCCAGTCCAACAGGAATGGGCCTTACGGGAGGGAAAAAGGAGAGCTGTCATCTTTCTTGAGGATGGGCCCAGGCCTGGCCTTTGCTTTAGTCCCTGCTGTGAAAGGAGTCTTGTTCTCATAATCGGATTCAAGAGTTAAAGGTAAGACTTGATTTACTGTTCTTGAAACTTTAGAATGGTCTTTAGATTAAACTATATGACCCTTTTAAACTTTTTCTTTCTTTTTTTTTTTTTTTTTGTATTTAGTACAGGGTCTACAGAGTCTCACTACATGGATTAGACTCATACTGATCTTTCTTGTTGCCAACCTCCCAAACTGGGATTACCGGTGCAAGCCACCATGCCCAGTCTCAATCACTGTCTCAGTGCATCCCAGGGGTGGGCCTGGCATGGCACACCAGGGATGGAACCCCAGACTCTGGTGTCTGCCTAAGCAGGTGCTTTAATCTGCTGAGCTATCTGGCCAGCCCTAGAACTACCTGGCTGTCCCTCTTTTAAACTTTTTTGAAGACACAACAAGCATTCTTTCAGTGAAATCTTACTCGGAAGCCCAATGAATGAAAGAAAACAAAACAAACAAAAAGTAAGGAGCAGTCTTTTCATTTCTTACCTTCAATTTAGATAGAGTTGCATGATTCCCCGTAAGCCCCAACATGTATCAGCTGACGGAAAACCCAGACACACTAGAGAATTCCTCCCTGCCTCCCTTCCTCTGGCCCTTCCTCTCTTCCTACCTCAGCTGGTGCCCTACCCCCACACCTCTGGTGCCTGTCCTTTACACTTGTCCATCAGCATGGTCTTTGTCTGCCCAGTGGCTCATGGGGCTTAGTTTTTCCAAGGAGTCGCACACACCAAGTTGGACCCCTGGGGGATTCCATGCATAATTGTTGGAGCAGAATAGTAACACATCATGGTTAGCCACAGGGACATGAATCAAAGCTGGTAATAACCATTAGAATAACAGAGAAAAATTGGCAGACTCTGGACCTCTTTGGGGACATGGAACACAAGGTCAGTTTGGCCTCATCTATCGTTCACTGGCTGGTCTACTCCAGCTAACACTGGCTGCCCCTTACCTCACTTCTCATCTTCAGGTTCAGGCGATGTGCATCTTTGCAGTGATGGGAGGGTTTGCTGTCCAGGAGGGGAGGTACTTTCAGCCATACAACCTTAGCTTTGCAATTCCACTTTGCATCCACTGAGGAGGAGCTGCTCTTATAGCATCGTGTGGAGAACTTCCTTGTTCCCTCTGGGTGGCCTAGTTTCATGTCCAAGGCTACCAGATTTTATGTGCATGCCAGGAGCAATCAGGGAAAGCTTTCCAGGGTGAAACAGGACTTGAATAGGTCAGTAGGGACTAGGTGAGAGGAGGGAGCAGGCATTTCCAACAGAGGTGCCAGTGCCTACCTCTGCCTTCATGAGTGACCCCAGTAGGGTGTGGCGTGGGGTGGGAGGGTCACGGGGGTGGGGGCGCATATAGGGCTGGAACTCAAAGCAAGTTTCGTAATCGAAGACCTTGATGTAACGGGATAATCACCTCCTGCTGCTGTTGTAACAGCTAAGCTCACCACTGCTGTATTATCAGACAGTTCAGGAGGTCAAAATTGAGAAAGAAGCCTCACCTGAGCTAAAGCCAAAGTCTCAGTGGGGCTGCCTTCCTTCCCGGAAGTTCTGGAGGGGGCCCACTTTCTTGCCTATTTTGGCTTCTAGAGGCCACTTATATTCGTTGGCTTGTGACATCTTCCTCTGTCTTCAAAGCCAGTGGTAGGAAATCTTCAAATCCCTCTCTGGGACTTCTGCTTCCCTCATCCATTTTTAATAATCCTTGTGGCTAGATTTAGCCCACCTGCTAATCCACAGTCACGTTCCTATTAGGGTCAGCAACTTGAATTTCACCTGAGATCTTAATTCTACCTTTCATATGTCAGGTTATATATTTACAAGTTCTAGGCACTGGAAAGATCATGTCTTGGGGTCCAATTATTCCGCTTCTCCCAGAAGGGAACTACTGACTGATGTAAGCAGAGGACCTTGGTCAGATCTACATTTGGAAGTTGCTATTCTGGCCTCAAGACTGACCTGGAGGCGAGCAGAGTTGGCTCCAACAGGGAACTGGAGGCACCTTCCTGAGCCTCAAGTCGAAGGTCTGATCAAAAGGCCCTTTCAATAATCAAGTGATCAGTAAGCACATATCCCAGGTGAATCAACTGTGGGGTTTTTGTAACAGTTTAAGTTCGAGGCATATTTCATTGTGTGAGGAAAAAGGGCATTGTTTTAAAATCTTGGTTTAAGGATTTACATAAATAACTTTGGAATGAAGGTTCAATTTTCATAGTTTCTTTACTTTTCTCAGAAGAAATGTTGTCTTAGTTTATAAAATGAATTTGTTGGACTAGATGGTTGACCAAGTTTCCTCCACACATAACTTTACTGATTCTACTAGAAAGAGCTGGAGCTGTTTCCACCTTGCTTAAATTGTGGCTTGGAGACAAATCAACACATGACTGAAAACCTTTGCAAATATCATAACAGAGCTAACGCTAAATGCCATCCATTACTGAAGCACAAAAGAGGAGAGGAAAATGTGTGAATATGCAAATTATGATCAATTCTGAATCCAAAGAGCTGGAAACTGAAGTCACAAGGTTTGTTTTCTATGCATTTCAGCTTTAGTTCATTTTAACTTTGTGGAGGGGACATAAGGTCTGAGGAGTAGATGCCTCCTGTGCCCAGGTGGGCTCTCAGGAATAGAAGCTGACTCTGCCCAGAGGATCCGAGATGTACAGACAGCCAGGAGTGTGCAGTCTGGGCCAGGAAGAGCAGGCACACAGACTCTGGAGCAGACACGGCAAGGGTGCAGACATGTGTTGTCCCTGTGTCTGCAGAAATCTGACCTAAAGTTGATTTGCCATTTTTTGTCACTTGCTGAAGAGTCAAAGATCCAGAGGAATATATCTGCTGAGTGATGGACTGGCTTAGCTGGAGGGGAAGAGTAGGGCCACCACACGCTGCCCACCTGGCCTGATACTCATAGTGAAAATCTCCTACAAGGGCAGCAAGGTTCTGGAGAGTGTGCAGATGTGGTAGGCAGACAGTATGGCCCACACTGACAAATGTCTTCTCACCCAACTTTCTCGGCTTTCCTCTCCGCCCATCATCTCCTTTTGGCTTCCTTTGGTGTGTTAATTGGAGATATGGCCCTCAATCCAGGCTGGTGCTGAAGGGACCCTCTCAACTGCCAGGAAGAATCTGAAGGTGAAGCTTTAAGATCGCTGGTTCTTCTGCGATGGCCATCCTGATAGAGTACCCCAACACCTGCCAGCTCAAAACTCTCACCTCAGGGCAGCTGAGGTAAAACTATGTAGCTGATTTCTGACTTTGACTTTCTGTTTCAGGAAAGGCAGTAGAGACAGATTAGGCCCGGCTATCAGCCCACAAGGGCCCTTGATTTGGGGAACTCGTGCACTTTAGGTGTGACTGAAGCATGATAAATGTTTAAATTAAAAAATGTAGTAAAAGATACATTGCCACCCATCCCCACAAAATACTGCCCCTCACTGTGAGCACACTTCTCTCCCATTTTTTTCAACTTTCTGAAGAATTCTGGAAGTCTTTTGTGGGTGTCTTTAGTTTCACTGATGTGGCTACTTCAATGCCCAGAATCAATTCAAAATATTTATCTTTCATGGTCATTTTGACTTTGGGGAAGAGCCAGCAGCCACACGATGCCAGCTCTGGTGAACAGGTGGATGGGCACACACGGTAATGATTTTATGCATTAAACATTCTGTTAGGTGGCACATGGCAGGAACATTTGCCACACTTTTAATCATACCTCATAAAGACAGCAGAGGACTTCCAGAACTTCTGTCACAGAGCGGTGAGGATGATGGGATAAATGTGTTTGAAGCAAGGAGGAGTAATTCTAGGGGAATTAACATCTAAGTCTTTTACTACAACAAATACATTTTTGAAATGTAAACATTGGCCTGGAAAGATAGCTCCCTGGCCTAATCACCTGCCTGGCAAATGCAGGGTCCCAACTTCAATCCCTGGTACCACAAAAACAAACAAACAAAAAACATCACACAGTCAGAAAAGCTTCTGAAATGTTGTAATATTGAGTCACCATTAAAATGTAGACATTCATTGTATATCTTGATCAGCCCTTGAATAGTGATGGCAGTGTGCGTCTGCTTCAGTCCTGTTCTTGCTCTGAGTGAGGACAGTCAGCACTCAGTGCTAGAGATTAGCTGAACTGACTGCTTTGTTCTCTGGGAATACCTGTCTCCTGTGTATAGGTCCAGAATTAGAACTATTAATTAGTGCTACCTGTCACTATCATGTATGACCAAAGTGAGAAAACAAGATGAAGGCCAGCCACCATGGAAGAAAAGGATTGGCTTTCGAGGGGGTCACTTTGGGTGTGTCTCTAGCTGAGTCTGGAATGAGTACAGGCTTGCGTGTCGAGAGGAGTCTGAGGGCCAGCTTGGAAATCTCCAGTTCTGAGTTTGTGCCCAAACTCACGGAGACATTGACACACGGAGAGAACAACCATTTTTTCCTCTCTCTGAAATTTCCCCTTTTGTCACTTGTTCTAATGCTTCCAGTACAGTCAAAGTCATAGATTTGGGGTAAAAGCAGCAGCCTGGGATAAGAGGAGATGATTCTTGTAACTCACTCATGGTCTTCTCATGCTATGTGATGGCTTCTTGAAGCATGAAGGGGCAGGCAACATGTCTAAAGTACCTCTCTTCGTTTCCCACTGGGCTCTTTCTGCACCTGGAAATACCAAGGATGAGAATTTGTAAGATGAGTACGTGAGGAGAGACGAGCTGTTGGGAAGCTGAACATGAGGTATGGCCACACCTCTGCAGCCTGTTGTGGATAATAAGCATTTGGAGTGGAGAGTGGAGGGTGTGTTGCTGGGGAGTCCTGTGGCTTGTCTAGATGCCCCCCAAAGCCTCATGCAATTGTAGCTGGGACTTTTTCATAGGTGGCTGGATCTAGGATATGTGATGGTAGATTGCTAAATTAGTCCACAGATTGTTTTGGCACCTGCCCTAAAGTGAAAGCCTAGATAGACTATAAAAGGGACAGAAAGAACCTGTACTTTCACTTGTGGGTTGCTTGCTTGCTTTTGGTATCTTCTACCTGCCCTGCCTGTATGCACTGTCTCTTTTCTGTGAGGTCCCTCTGCCACGCCACCCTGTCTCAGAGCTCTCTGACTATGAAATCTCTACAAACTGTGAGCGATGTAAACCTTTCCTCCCTTAACTTGCGGGTGTTGGGTACTTTGAGCACTGAAGAAAAGCACCAAAGACAGGGGTATTTATTAATTTATTTGCATGCAGGGTGGGGGGATGGAACCTGCGGGGCTGCAGTATGCTAGGCAAGTGCTCTAGCCCTCATTGTCCCCTGTCTACAGTGTCCATTCTTGGCTTTGAGGCTTTCCAACCCATTCCTGGCCACTCCTCAGCTCTGCTCTGTGTGGTAAGTTAGGAAAAAGAAACCAGCCATGTTTGTAGATCACTTTGTGTCCTGGCTTCTGACAGATTGGGCCAGTGGAGGCACTTGCAGGAGACAGGAGGTGGAGGAAGGCAGGCTCTGAGGAGGTTCTCTCTGCTTTGGGCATCATGCGATGCTACACGGAGTATCTCCTGAAGTGGCCCAGGTGCCTGTGGTCAGGCTCTGCAGGCTTGCTGGGCTCTAGCTTCTACCAGGTGCCCACCCCTGGGCTCTGGTAATTGTCTCTCCCCTTTTTTCACCCAACTCATAGACAGTTCTGTCTTCCTTGCTGTTGATAATGTGGAGTATCTCTCCCTCCTCTGTTTGGCTTCTCAGCAAATTCTACCACCTGGGTCACCAAGTCCTTGTATTAAATTCCCTTAGATGCAACTTAGACATTTTTCCAAATTAGGTCATGAGTAACACAGGCAGAAGACGGCCTTTTTAATAAGAAATATTCCAGAGTATACCCAGGGCTCAACTTGCCATGGCCCAGTCATGGCTTAAATTAACCCTTGGCTTCCTGCTTCATTGCTCCCAGGCTTCTTTGTTGGAAACACCCACCTATTTCTAAGGAGGGACACACCTTCAATCTCAGGTTTTCCATGACAGGTGAACTCCCAGCATTCCTCTGAGGTCCTCTATCATTTGCCTGACCTAAGCCAAGTCCCAGCTAATACCCCAGAGCTCCCGTGGTGTTCTTAGAAGCACAACGCAGGCCACACACACGTGTTCCCATTTTCTACCACCATACTCAGCAACATAAAAAGGAACAGATGGAATTAATTTTAATGTTTTATTTGACAATATTTTAATCTTTTCTGCATGTAATCAATATAGAAGCCATTGAGATATCTTATATTCTTTTCCCTAATACTAAAATTTGGAAACCTAGCATGCACTTTTATACTTTTACAGCACATTTCACTTCGCAATTGCTACATTTTAAGGAATCAGTGCCTGGAGGTGGCTTGTGAGTGCCGCACTGAACAGAGAAGATCTGTACCATTACCTCTGTAGCCACTTATCCTTCTGACAAAAGGTTGGCGATAACGAGATCTGACTGCTTGGCCCACAGTTGGAATTTCATAAATGTTAATTGGAATTATTGTTACCCATCTGTAGTTTCCATCGCGGTTCTCTTACCAGCATTTCAAAATCTTCATTACCCCTCCTCCTGTTTGGCGTCTAACCCTTCACTCTGCAGGTGATCTTCAGCAAAATCAGTGGTGAGGGGAACACTGTCCTTCGCCAGCTTATTATCAATCTGAAGGAGACACTTTCTTATCTGTTACAACAGAGAAGTTAATTTTTCACTAATTAAAAAAAGTTGGTTGCCGGACGTGGTGGCCCACGCCTGTAATCCCAGCACTTGGGAGGCTGAGGCAGGAGGATCGGTGTGAGTTCGAGACCAGCCTGGGCTACAAAAGTGAGTTCAAGGCCAATCTGAACTGCACAGCGAGACCCTGTCTCAAAAAGACCAAAAAAAAAAAAAAAAGTTGGTTAAAGTTAATAACTATGAAACATGGATTAACACACTTCCCATATTTTATCTTCGAACATTAAAATTGCAGCCAGGTGACATTCTTTTGCCACAATGCCACATTCTTTTCTTTGGGTGTGGGTCACCTGATTGGACCCAGTTGTCATGGCCACACAAATCACACATAACATGTTTGATTACAGCTCATCTGTCTTGAAAGCAGAGAGAAAACTGAAAGCATCATGAGGACGTGCGCACAGAGAAGCATCTAGGTGTACACGGCACGTCTGTTGCCCTGCCTAGCTGTGTCGCACACCCAAGGGAACGTTTTTAGAATCCCATTTAGAGGAGTCATAGAACAACTTTGTGCCTGTAGAAAAAGGAATTGCTTTTAGGCACTAAATTTTTATGCAGTATATTTATTTAAGCATCATAAAATAAATGCTAGGCATAAATAAGTTTTTGGGAAAAAAACAGATTTTGGGGGTGGGACATCAGGCAAGTGGGGAAGGGCAAATGTCAGCCATACAGAGTGGGGTGCACCCTGTCCTATTGGGAGGGTACATTTTAGGGTACTATTTTAGCAGTGAGCTGGCCAAGTGGGTTTTGATGCCTGGTCTTGTTTTACCCAGATTGCGTTTGTCTGTCCTTCCTCTTTCCATGTCCACCCCAGGAAAAGTTCCTCTCTGTTGGACAGGGATTCTCTAGAGAGACAGAATGTGTGTGTATGCATACATATGGAATCTGATTTATATACATCTATAATACATTGTATGTGTTATGATTATGCTTGATACCTATGGGTGTGTCTATATGCACAAACATAGAGATGATCCCTGACTTACAATTGTAAGCTAAAATGAGCCAAAATGCATTTAATATGACAAAGCTTCCAAGAATGCTACCTTAGCAACAAAGCACTCTGCAGAGTGTTTCCTCTCCTGACCATGTGGCTGAGTGAAAGCCATCCTTGCTGCCTGCCCAGCATTATGAGAGGATCCTACTGCATCCTGGTAGCCCAGGAAGAGGTCCAAATTCAAAATTCGAAGCACAACGTGTACCTTGAAAATAGATGGTTTTATAGAAGCAGAAAATACATTTGAAGTGCAGTTTCAATGGAAGGATTACTACTTCTGAACCATCATAAAGGTGAAAGAAATGAGACAGAGAAAGAGAGACCGAGGGAGGGACAGAGAGACAGAGAAGCAGAGTAAAAATTTCTACCAAGCGGCATTGGCTCACATGATTGTGGAGACTGAGAGGCCCACAGTCTGCAGCCTGCAAGCCAGAGAGCCAGGAAAGCCAGTGGAAGAGCTCAAAGACCTGAGAGCCAGAGAATTCATGGTGGAGATTCTAGTCCAAGCCGGAAGGACCAAGAACTAGCCTAGCTGAGGGCAGAAGACTAGAGCCTCTGTGCAGAAGCCAGGCAGTGTGGGTTCCACTTTCCCTTCCCTTTTGTTCCACGGAGGCTCCCAGCAGATGGGTGATGCCTATCCACACTAGGGAACGTCATCTGTTTTACCCAGGTCACCAATTCTAGCACTAAGTTCTTTTGGAAACTCTGACAAATACCCAGAAATAATGTTTTACCAGCTACAGGGAATCCCTTGGTGTGAGAAGATGACTGAGATATTTTGCCCTTGATCATTTTGCCCTGGACCTGTGAGTAGGCAGAGGACTTTCTACTAAAAAGCACCACTAGTAAGTGAAAAAAGACAACATTCCTCTAATAACCCTTCCTTGATCCTGATCTTTCATTCTTTTCATGTTTCTCCTCTTGCTGACAAACTTCTTAGAAGAGTAGCTACCCATTCTCTTCTTTGAATACTGTTTAATGCTAATGCCCCTTGATCTCTATGGCATAGATTTACCGAACTTGATGTTTTTGGGTACTGGAATGTCTCACTCTTCTGCTCATCTTGATTCTCTTTCTCCTCTCTGTCTTTTTCTCTTCCTCCTCTCTTATCTCTGGCAAATCCTTTCTACATTTTTTACTCTTTTAATGTTGGTGGTACTTTCTGGGTTATTCTTTTCCTTTTTACGTCTCTTTTCTGTGTCTTTATCGTCTTCTCTTCCTTGTTCAACTTCTCTCTGCTGGGCTTTCTGTGTTTTATCTGTGTGACTGTTAATGGTGCTAAATTGGCTTGAGTAGATTATGAAAAGCCTAGAAGATTAATAAAGACAGTTTAGGGTGTGTCTGTGTGGTGGTTCCAGAGATAATTGGCACTTAGGCCAGCAAACTGAGGGAAGAATCTTCATCCTGGCTGTGGGTAGCAACAGTCAATAGGACTGTAGCTTAGGTGTAATAAAATTAGGCAAAGATGAAGGTTATCAAAGAATTCCAGTATCCTTGAAGGGATGAAACTTCTGCTGTCCTTGCCTTTGGACATCAGCTTCCTTCCAACACATACTTCCACAGCAACTCTCTGGTGAGCTTCTAGAACTTTGGCCCTGGACTGATGCCATACCTTTTATCCTGCTATTTCTGTAGCATCCACCTTCTTAGGATGAGTGGCTACTTAGTCCTCTGTCTTTCCAGAGCTCAGGGGGCCATTGTCCTCCTCTATGCCCACCCCATAACTCCCTTACAAGATTATACATATATTTTCTGTTGATCTAGTTCCTCTAAAGAACCTTAACCAGCACAACATATCTTGGTCATTCAATGTAAGTTTACGCTACTTAGCAGGTACTGTACTGAGAGTACTGTATAGTGGTAAAAAGTGCACAATTGAGAGGAAATAATCAGGCCCCAAATGATAAAAGAGTTATCAGATGAGACATTATAAGCAGGAGAGGATCAAGTTGCTGTTTGGATGAGCTATGAATTGCGTCTTTCACTGATTTTTTTTTTTTAAAGGTTCAATCAAACTCCCTGATATGGCAGGAAAAAAAAATCATGTCTTCACCACCTTCTTTAAATATGGCTGTGTCCTAATTGTTGAAACCTGTGAAACCATTCTTGCGTGGCTTAGCCATTTTTCTCACTCAGACAAAATGCCTAACACATGAAGCTTACAGGAGTGGAGGTCTATATTGGCTCTCATGTGACACTCCTGAGTCAGTGGGCTCAGTCCATGCTGGTTGGCTCAAGGCAGAAATAGGATGGTGAAGGGGAGAGGCAGAGGATGGCTGCTCATGTCCTGGTGGCCAGGAAGCAGAGAGGAGCTGGGGACAAGTATACACCCTTACAGGTCCTGCCCCAGTGACCTACCTTCAACAAAGCTCCACTGAGGAAAGGCATATTCAGGTACTAAACTCAGCAATGGGCTGATGAGTATAATACCCCCATGAGTCACACTCTCTAAAAGTCCACTTTTGAACACATGAGATTTTGGGGGACATTTTACAGCTAAACCATAACATTCCATTCTTGGCCCCCAAACAGCTCATATGCATCTCATTATGCAAAATGCATTTAGTCCATCTCAAAGAGTTGCCAAAGTCTTAACAATTACATCATCACTAAAAAGTCAAGCTCAAAGTTTCTTCTGGGAGTGAAGGCAAACTCTTAGTTGTGAAGAGCAAAAAGAAAGCTAAATACTTTCAGCATACAATGGTGTAAGTAAATATTTCCATTTCAGTGGGGAGAAAGGAAAACAGGAAGGAATCAGAGCAAACTGAGACAGAAACTCAGCAGAGCAAATATTAAATCCTGAAGCTCTATGTCGAGCACCTGGGGCAAGTGGCAGTGCTAGGACTTGGGCAACCCTGCCCATACTGTTTGGCCACTTGCAGCCCACATGTCCTCACTTTGGGGCTGGCTCAGCTCACTGTCTGTGGCTTTCCATAGCAAAATATTCCACATTCCTGGCATCTCCAGCTTCCACCCTTTGGCTTCACTCTCACAGCTTCATAAACTGTGTGGAGGTCATGCTGCCTGGCTTCCCTGGCCTTTCTCGGAAATCCAGGTGTTAGACTCTCTGAGTCCATGACATCTTCATTCTGGATGCTTAAAAACGACACCAAACTCTGCTGCCAGTGGGAACAGTAGCCAGGCCCCCTTTGACAGTGTCTGTTGCAGCCTCTCAGTGCCTGGATGGCTGAAATGCAGGAAATGCTTTTCTGGGCACTACTGAATGGACTGTCTTCTCAAAGCAAAGTCTTTCAAAGCTGATTACCCTTTTACACTCCTGAGTAGGATGGAAATGATGAAATGTCCTGATGGTATTTCCATCAATCCCTTGTCTATTCCTTTAAGACATGAATATCAAATACTTTCTGGGATCGACCCTTGAATGCATAAAGTTGGTCTTACAGAAACAAGTTCAGCTTCATCATGGCTTTCTTCTGTCACTTGTGAGCGTTTCTAGCAATTCTTAAAGCTCTACCTCACTGAGGGAACATAGGAGTTCCCTCCTTATCACCAGAACCATTTAATCCAAAATGCATGCACCAAAAATCAGATGACTGGTGCCTTATCAAGGGCAGAATGCTTTACTACTGTATCCTAGAAGTTTGTTTTCCAAATATTTCTCAGTAGGTCAAGCACCCATAAGTGGAAAAATTCTAATCCTCCCAAATCCTGGCCGATGGCTTCACAACTATCAACAGCACTTACCACTCAGTTCTTGCCTGAAATCCTTGGGAGAAAAAGGCTCTTTTTCTCACCTCTCTGTTGTTAAATTAGAATTTAGCCACTTTCTACAGCTGAATTAGAGCCTTGTACTTCAGCCAAAACACAGTGTGGACTAGACAACTAAAGATGTCTTTTCAAGTGAAACAAAGAAATTTAATTAGAGCCAGGCATGGAAGTGTTCCCTGCATGGCATCTAGCTTTGTACCCTGTCTCTGGCCCCAGCAGCACCACTGAGGAGGGTGCAGGGTGGTGGGAAGTGTCGGGAGCCATAACCAACCTAGAAATTAACAGAGAACTCCTCATGGGTCCCATGCTGCCTCCAGCATTAGTGTGGGCTTACAGGCTATCTTGAGTAGGGAAGGAGTCAATGTGTGTGTGTGTGCGTGTGTGTGTGTGCATGTGTGCACACGCATGCACGTGCACACGCACACACACACACACACACACACACACACAAGGGACAGAATCTCTGATGGGATGAAGAAAGCCACTAGGAGGATAAATCAGGCAGGCACATATACACGTGTGGCTGTCTCACACTGAGACTACAGACATCCAATCCTGTGTGGCCCCTCCAACAGGAGGTAAAGCCAGGAGGACCAACTGGGTGAACACAAAGATTCCTTCTTTTCAGGGACATTCTGATTGTGAAGCCTGAAAGGTGTCAGGGAGGGGTAATTCCAGCTCCAGAATGTCCTAGCTGCTGTGCAAATCTTACCCAACATCAAACAGAGATATAATGATATTTATTTTCTCAAGAGCTTACCTCGAATTGGGCATCAGTCTCCACTCCCTTCCCTAGTCCCTGACACTGCATTGATCAGCGCTTAGTTCATGAATGAATGAAAGAGCAAATGGTGCTCCACATTCAGTGGGTGGTGGGGGTAGCTTGGGGGAGTGAGGTGCTATGTGTAAAGGAACTTAGAGAGGCAGCTGTGTGTACCAGAATTTAGAAGGATACTACTTGTGGTCTCCTGCTGAGTGAAGAGGCTTTTTTAAAATTTTAAGCAAACAAACGAAAGAGCTAGTTTCAAGGACTTACTTTGATGTGGCAACTGTGTAGACATGTTGTGGAAAAGAAGAAATGGAACTTAAAAAGAAGTGAAACTACTGCCTAACTTTGTGGTAAAGGGGTAGAGCAGATGATGCTTTGAACCTGAGGAGCCCTTTCTATAGTTTGAGACCCCGGGACAGAGAGGTTTGAGACCGCAGGAAGTGGCCAATGGAACTGCACTCTTTCCCTTCCTGTGAGGAGATGGAGGTGGGAGGGCCAGGAAGCTGGTGCTTTGGGGTGTGCTCTGCCATTCAACAAAGGTGCTTCACATGCAGCTTCACTCCTACCCTCAGTAACATCTCTTACCTTCATTGATGACTTGTGTGAATGATTTTGAGGGAAATTTCAAAGGTAGGCTCTGGGTTACTACAGAACAGGAAACAGCAATTGCAGGAGCTCTGAGGAAAGCCAGGTGAATGGTTTAGCCATGACCAAGAACACCCAGACGCTGCTGAGGGTCTCTGACATTCTGAAGGAATCTAAGAACAATCTTGGACAACTGATAATCTCACTTTACAGGGAAAGAGTTTTGTATTAATTTCCGGACAGAGCTTAAGCTTTGCTATAATCTGTGCAGGCTCTGGTGGAGCCTAGACGGGGTGGGGTTGCAAGGACTTTCCTTCACTAGCCCCCCAGAGAACGGGGTATTTTGTTTAGGAAGTATAGCAAAAGCAAGGCTGGAGTACACATGGCTGCTTTATTTCAGGACTCAGTGGGAAGCCAGTAGTGCGAAGGGATATGAATATTTAACATTTTTCCAAGGAAACAGTCAATCTGTTAGTTTTACCCTTCAGCTTATAACATGATGTAGATGGTAAGCAAATGAAAGACACTGAGGGCAACTCAAGGTCGCTGGATCCACAAGTTTTAAGAAATAATGAAGTGCCAGAAGCACCAGAGGATTAAAGACTGGAAAAATAACATTAGTACTAATTGTGATTGACAACAAAAGTCTCAGAGTGAAAATCTTTTTGTTTTCAAAAGCTTCCTAGTAATTAATGAGAGAGAGAGAGAGAGAGAGAGAGAGAGAGGGAGAGAGCATGCGCTTTTTATGGGAAAATTATTTTTGTTTCAATCAAAAAATGCTAATTGGGTGTTAGCATGCTGATCGGAACAGTTTAATAATCTATATTTTTTCTTGTTAAAAACAGTTTGCTAGCTCTCTATGTTATCTTTAGTTATTAAGATAGTCTTCATTATGATAACTGTAGATTCTTTCATCTAGCACTGATATGATCATAATATCATGTGACAGCTATTTGCTGGAGCTGAGGTTAATATAAGATTAATGAAGTTAATGCACAATTAACTATGGGTTTTGGCAAACCCATCATTGAGTGCCTCTCTTAGAAGGACCCAGTGATTTAGTTTAAGTCTGGATGACCATGTTTCAGTGGAGAGTCCATAGTTTTTAATTTATTGTGACTGGTGAGTTCATACTTCCCCCCCAACTCCATTTCATGATAATATATAATATCTTTCCACAAGGAGCTCAGAGTAGTATTATTAAATAATTATGCAATGAATAGGAAAACAGGTACACTATTTTTAGATCTGGAAACACAAAAATTCTAAGTCCAAACTTAACTCACTATCTACCCCTATAAACCTTCTCCTCTTATAACTGTAATTCATTAAAATCATCATCTATTCAGAAATCCAAGTTATCTTTCCAACTCTGTCCTAAATCCTTTTCAATGCATCAAACACTGGATCTCTTCTGTTCCATCATCCACTGTGCCCCAGAATTAGCATACTCCCCTTTCTTTTCTTGTTTTCCCTGCGTGGGCCAACCCCTCATAATATCTGAGCTGGCCCCCCAGGACATATTCAAGCTGGCTCTCAGCACCTTCCAGGACAAACCCCAAAAGCCTCAGGCTGAGCCGTTCAGTTCCTTGCGATATCTCAAAATGCCTAGTTCCCTCATGATGCCACAAGTTCCAGGAAATGTGGCCAGGGGTAGTGGCCTGTGAGTGACTTCTGTGTCACCAGCATGTACTATAAAGTCTTGCTGCATTAACTGCAGTGTCATTTCCCTCTGCACTCTTGCATTCACCCCTCCATGGTGTGTTAGTGAGCACCTCACACATACAGGTGTGTATGCAAGTGAATGAGTGGGTGGTGGTGATGTTGAAGTCTTCATATATATTGCTGCTTAAGTTGATGTATATATATGTATTTCTACTGACATTTATAAGTCTTTATAAGGTCATTTCACATATGTACAGAGAAAATATAACTGCATTTTCCTTTATGATTTCTATTTTTGTGCACTTCTTGAGAAACCTTTTGGTCTTAAGTTATAATAAAAATCTCCCATAGTACAATTTGAAATGAAATTACCTGAGTTCAGATTTTATCTTTGGAACTAAAAGTTGGGCAACTTAGCCATTATATGCTTTAAGTCAACCTTTTTTTTTTTTTTTTTTGTTTTATATTATGGCCTGCTCAGCCTGCCCTGAGGGTGGAACCGGTGCAGCATGTGGTGCCAGGGATCCAACTGCGGTCCCTGCAGTTGCCTAAGTTTGCCTAAGCAGGTGCTTTATACTGCTGAGCCATCTTACCAGGCCTCAAGTCAATCATTTTTATGAGACTTGTAAGAGTGTTTAACTCAGTTTGTTCTGAAGATTAAAGGTACAAACAGAACCAGCTGCATAAAGACCCGTGCCCCCAAAATAGTAGCAGGTTTGCATTTTGGGAGCCTCTGTCTCTTGTGACTCCCAATCTATTGCTCTCTTTTGCTGGGGCCTCCTGTGAGGCCCCAGAATATTCCAGCCTCTTCTCCTCTCTAGGTTCTCTTCTTGGGATATTTGCTCCCCAACTTTTATATGGCTCCTCCAGGTCACTTTCCTCCCTACCCAGGAGAAAGGCATCATTCGACCTGCAAACCAAGGCACACATTACTTCCTCATCATTTACTTTATTGTCTCACCACATTCACTATTTGAAATTTCTTTGAAATCGCTTTTTTTCCTCCTCCACTAGAAAGCATGCTTTATCAGAGCAGAAGCCCTTGCTTGTTTACTGCAGTAACCTCAGAATCTGGCGCCCCGCCTGGCAAAATGAAGGGCCTTAATAATTACTTTACCGAGCAATCTGTCCTTTTCTCCTGACCCAAACAGTTTTGCTTTTTGGAGGGTAATTCTGGTGACAGAATGGAAATTGGTTTGCCTTGCAGCAAACGCTTAGAACAGGGACTGGCTGGACCTAAAGAAACAAGGTAGAGAGAGGAAGACATGCAGGGGCCTGGCAGGCTGACACTGCATTGATTTATGTGTATGTTATGATGAAGTCTAGGTTTTCCTGGCTCGCGGGCTTGAGCTGGCTTTGTTCCACGCCTGGAATGCTCTTTCTTTGGCATGCTTTCCTGGTCTCACATAGCTACAACCTTCCCATGGAGGACTTCCCAGATCCTTTTATCTAGAGTGGATCTCAGAGACTGGGTACAATCGGTTGAGATAACATGATAGTAAATCCCCTTAGAATATAGGTGTGCACATCGAACACTGAAAGATAGGCCCAAGGCTGTTAGAATACGTGAGCTCCAGTGAGACAGAGTTTTGTCTTTCTTCTGCCACTGTCTTTGATACCTGGAACACAGTGAGTGCTGAGTAAATATTTATAGAGTGAATCAATCAATGGTTTTCCTGTGGTTTCTTTTGTTTTCCTGTTAACTTGTTTTTCTACTTTGATGTTGCAATGGTTTATTTATTTATTTTTTTCCTTTTGGGTCTGAATATTGAAAGCTGTTTGCTTTGAATCACTTGTCTGTTTCAGAAGATTGCTCTGCCAGGTGGTGAGTCTGCTGATCTCCAGTCAGATGCTTCCCGCTGCCTCTTGCCCACCCCCTCCCCCATATTTCTTGGGCTGGTCTTATTTGGAGGATATTCTTACCTTGTTACCCTGCCATCTCTTCAGAAATTCAGTCACAGAACAGCTTTTGGAAGCAGAGAAGTTCAAGTACAAAATCCTAAGACTTGATAAACATTAGGTCAAGGCAGATTGTTATAAGGCCGAAAGGTGGCCTAAGGAATTAAGCTACACCAAGCACTGAGTTAGAGGTTGCTGTATGCAGGCACACATCCAACCTAAAATGTTCCCCAAAGGGCAAATGGGACAGCGTGGAAAGACCATTTGACTCCAGAATGATTGCATTTGGGGTGACATGAGGAAATCCAGATGGAGACATCTTGGAAACAGATGTGATGCCTGGGAGACAGTTGGCCCTGGAGTACCCAAGGTTCAGCCTTAAGATTTTGATTCAAGAACCATCTAGAATGAGAGCTAGTAATTAGCATTATGACCTGAAGGACACAGTAAAGCCCTGAATATTTTTTTAATGAATGGAACCACAGTGCAGATAATAGGCACTGAGGCAGAAATGTGGATCAGTGAAGAGGTTTTTTTTTTTTTTTTTTTTTAACAGTGACCAAGATTATGGCATATGTTTAGTTCACTGCAATTAGAGCATTAGAATTCTCATTCTCTTGGTGAACAACTGTCAAGTGTCTACTACATGTTAGAATTAGCAGTGAGCTCCTCGGACAGAATTGCAGACTGCTCCACTCCCCAGGTGACAGGAGACCTACCTGGTCACTGAGCTGAGCTTCACCTTCTCCATACAGCCCAGGTGGGAAGCCTGGTTCTATGATCCAGAGGCTGAGAATGAGTTTTTTCTTAGCTCTGAGTTTTCACACAGAGAATGGTGTTGTGCTTGATGGTTCTGGGTAAGAAGAGGAAGTTCTTCTGAGAACAGAAGCTGGTGCTTGAGACCAAAATGGCCAGGCTCTGCTGCACACCTGCCTCCAGCTTGCTCTTAGTGGCCAATGTATATCATGAACTGGAAAGTGAAGTCCCAGGGCGGACATGGGAACAGTGAGCTTGGCTCTAAGAGCATCGCTGTTTTTTGCTGATGGCAAGAGGTCTGCAGGGAGCCCTGGCCTCCTCCACCCTCAGGAACTCCTCTTAGCTTCCTTGGGTTTGCAATACCTGCTATTAGGGTAAAGAGTGGGTTGGGCTCCAGACAGACAGTAAGCTCAGAAAGGTAGGGTGCATGGAGTCAGGGTGGGTCTTTTTAGGATATAAATTCAGAGGCACAAACAAAACGAAACAGGAGACCCCAGAGAAAGCCCTCATTGGCTTACTATTTGGCCTCCAGCTAGTCTTAAGTAGGAGGGGATGGCTGGGGTCTGACACTGAGGGAAGTCATTTGCTCTGAGACTTTCTTCAGACATCAAGTAGATGGGTTTTCCTTGTGGTCTAGGGTATTACTTATTGTCAGGCTGTGGATCATAGCAGTGACTGGATGCCACTGGATGCTACCACAGATTTCCTAGACAACGTCTGTCAGCATTTGCACAGTATTTGGCATTAGCTATGGCTCATGCTCAATACCCCACTTAGTCCCTTGTACAACTCATACTAATACATTCTACAGCATTTCCTCATTTCCTAAGCTGAGGTGAGCACAGAGTGCTCTAGGGCACCACCACACCAGCATTCACATCAAGGTCCTCTTCTGCAGAGTTCTGGACCTTTTTGGTCTGATCCCCACACATAGACTTCTGGTGGATACACTGCTAGGGTCCCAAAGCCTAGCTGTGTCCTTGGCATATACAAATTAGCTACTCTTGACCTTTCCAAATACCAAATGAATTTTAACAAGCTTTTATATAAAACTGACCTTTATTACAAATAAAAAGAACAAAGGCAATTTGATAAGTACCTTTAATTACAATGTACCTGCTATTTACTTGTAATTATACTTTACCTGTGATTATACTTTTTATATACAGCTTAAATAAGGTTCATTACATGTAAACTATAAGATATTACAAATTACACTCCAGGCTTTTCTGAATATTCATAATTGGAATACTACCAGCAGAAACACAGAAAACAAATACTCATTTCAGTTCCTTAGGTACCATTACTAGATGGGATGCGGCCACAGAAGAGAATTGGAAATACCCATTAAAGTGAAAGGTATTCTTAACATAACTAACAGTATTGCTATTGTCTAAACTCTAAACATAATTAATAACTGGATCATTAAAACAATACAATTTCACTTTATATAGCACCTTTCTTCTAAAGAGGTGAAAGCATTCATACTTATCTGTATCAATTCATATGTCCCCCAAACAGCCCTATGAGGTAGGCAATGGTTGGTATCATCCCCACATTTATATATGGAGAAACTGAGGCACAGAAAAGTTAAATCATTTGCTTGAGGTCACACAGTAAATTCAATGCTGGAACAGGGTCCGCAGCCCTGTGCTCTTGTCTCCAAAACCAATGCTTTTCTTTGGACTAATTTGTACCACTTGAGAATTTAATTCAATACCTCAATTCAGTTTTCCAAGAAATAAAAATGTGCATTATTTTTTTTCCCATAAAAATTGTTGAAATACAACAGACTGGAAATAAACACTCAGTAGACTGATGCTACACTCTCCTAGAAAGAGCTTATGGAAGTTTTGTTTTGCTTTTTTCGCTTCAAAGGGCTTCTCTTCCCAGTTGAAACAAACTAGAAGTCTTTAGAAAGAGGATATTTAAAAGGAATGTCTAATAATCTACATATTAGAGTTTTAACAGTCATATGATGCTATCTACACACCAGGTTTATTCCTGAGTTTACAAAGAAGAAAACATCAAAACAAAAAATTAGATCATTGAGATACTTTGTTGTCATTCATATGTATGTACTGCTTACTCCTAAAAGATTCCGAGTGATAGAGGTGGGACAATGTATTTTCCAGAGAGACATACAGACGTAGGGCAGGAAGCACCCATATCACCTAGAGAAAATGTTGCTTTTACTCCCTCCCCCAAGTAAAATATATAGCAAGTAGTTTTTTAAAAAAAGTGTCACAATCTAAGGTGTACAATATTGTTCAATGAAAGGCTATCTCTCCTGGCATTTTTCACACATTTCTCCTGCCTAGAAGACAAGTGCTGCCGGAACATAGCCATTAACAGCACAAGGGCAGGCTGCTGTGGAGAAGCAGCAAGAATTAGGCTGGTGTGGCTTCAGGAACAAAAGGAAATGCTAGTATTCCAAAAATAAAAATTAAAAAAGCCAGCTACCATGTGGGCAAGCTTAAGGGTGGGTGATGAACATACTGTGGGGTTCTTTTCTTGGGAAAGCCACAGACATTTGTCATGGGAACATTCAAAATCCTTCATAGACAGAATCTGGCGTTCAGTTTTGGTGGATTTACCTAGGGAAGGTTACTGCTGTCATTTGCAAAACGGTCAGTGCCCAAGTGGGGGAGTAAAGGTTACAAAGAGTCCTTTCTAAGTTTAATAAAAGGAAACTAAATTGTTTAAATCTCATGGTTTTCAGCATGTTGAGTTAAAGAGACAAACAAAACCCAGCCGTGACCTGGAGCCAAACTCTAAGACTGGTCTCTCTTCTAGCCCTGTATCCTAGCCCAGTGGGATGCTATCCAGGTAGGCAGGAAGAGAATAAGCTGGTATTATTCTGCTGATTTAAAAAAAAAAATCCTGCTCCAGAACAGTCACTAAAGAATGAACTATGATGACTTATGGTGAGGTAAAAAATAAAAATTCTATGTATTCAGCTTCTTTAGTGTACAGGAGACAAGAATTCACCTGCTGCCTCAGGCCAGGGGTTCTGGCTTTTTACTCCCCAAACCAGACTGTTTGCTGCGGCATGGCCTTCTTCCCCTCAGTGTCTCGTAACTCCCTGTGTAGATGTTTCAACATTCTGTTTCCTTGAGGCCCCAGAGAATAGAACCAACTGCTTACAACTAACACAACTTATAAGCACTCTCACATAAGGGGAGGGAGTCCAGCAGCAGCCTGGCTAAGATGCTCTAGGCCAAGTTTACTTTAAAATGATGAACTGCCATCAGAAGGACTTTCTTCCCTTAAAAACAAACAAACAAACAAACAAGCAAGCAGCAGTTACTTCTTCCTTTACTTGCACCCCTGGCCTGAAGCTGATACGTGCATCTTTCTTCAACATGGTGGTCAGTGAGGCCATTTCTTCCCTGGGACCTGACACAGGACAATTGTACATGGTGTGGGACACAATAAGCTTGCTTAGCACTTGAGGAGAGCATTGTGCTGCTCTCTTGGACTTTGATTCCTCCAAAGCACTTGAAAAAAGTGTTTTTCATGGTCCCCTTTGGTCAACCAGACTCATGAAAGAGTCAGCAAGGAGGAAGCAGGAAGTGCCCTGACTGGGCAGAGCCGTCTGATCACTCAGCCACGATGACAGAGAACGGTTCCATGCTGTCAGGCAGGGTCTGTAAAGTGGGGAAACTGTGACTAGAACTTAGAGGGACATGACACAGGGGAGTTGGGCAGGGGGTGCTGTACAAAGGGACAGTGAGAGGATCCAAGAGAAGACATGAAGAAATGGTGACTTGTGTCCCTATTTTTCGACTTCCACCTTAAAAAAATAAGAGTCAGAGGTAGGAAAATGACTATATATGGAACGTAATGTGAGAATCCTGGACTTATAAAACTAAGGTTTAAAAAATTTTGCTATTGAAAATAATATTCCTCTGTTGAGAAATGGATGACTTGACCCATATGAAGATCTTTTGAGAGAACGAATAAAACTGCTGGTAAGTGGCACTTTTTTGAGCATGAGGAACTTGTTTCAAACTATTTGAGATGCCTAAAAGATATGCCATTTTTGTGAAGAAAAAATACACACATAACAAAATAGCAATTCCTATTTCTCACAGACTTTTGTTTGTTTGGCTCTGTCTTTCAAAGTCCCCCAGAAAACATGTGGCACATTAATACAACACAATTTCTAAAAGAGCAATGACATTATAGCATTCTACTGTTGCTAGCTTAACACACAGAAGTATAAAGAATGACCATCACCAACCTTTACAATCTCATACACGGTGATAAGAGATAGTAAGAATATAACACTTTTTTTTTTAAAGCACCCATAATATGTAAGTGGTAAGCAAAGAAAAATCTTTCCATATTATGATAAATAAATATCAAATTGAATGCTTTTCTAAAATGTTTTTACAGAACTGTATTTCTCACTGCATTTGACAATAAGAAGAATTTGAATTATTTCCTGCTTAAAAAGAATCTGAGGCCGTGCTCATAGCTTGGCAGTCTAAGTGCCTGCCTAGCAAGTGCAAGGATCCGGATTCAATCCCTAGTACCGCATGCTGCACCGGTCCTGGAACCGCAGGTGCACTTTGCTAGCCACTGGAATTGGGTATGGTGGCGCACACTTTTAATCCCAGCACTGGGGAGCCTGAGACAGGGGGTTCACTACAAGTCTGAGCTCTGTAGTGAGTCCCTGTACCAAATAAATAAATCTTTTTTAAAAAAGAATCTGAAAATAATGAGGTCATTTACAAATATTAAAATTTATATGTAAACACACTTAAAATGATCAGTAGATTAAAAAAAAAAAAAACCCTACACATACCAATGTTTGTTCTCTTCTGGACCATTATGTCAAAAGTTAATTTGGTAATTCCAGATAAAGATTCTTCTTTATCATGGTTTCTGAAGTGATGTATTTAAGCCAAACATTTTCAATCTAAACATGTTTAACTTGTTTAATGCCGCTATTTTTGGAATAATGTATTTAAGAAAAGATATAATAGAGTGAGAAAATACTACTACAAGACAAGCAATTCAGATTTCATCACAAGTAAAACCATATTTGATATCACAGGTACACGTTGCTATTTTCACACCAGCCACTTATTGACACCAAATATCGCAGGTTAACTTTTCCCAATTACACAGAACAAGAGAGAACAAGAGACCTGTGAAGATTCCCTGGAGAAGCCGTCATTCCCTGTGCACTTCTAGCAGCCACAGTTATGAACACTTGGAAAAGGCTGGCAGCATGCAACTGCCTGGAGCACTGAACCAAGTATTCCTTACTCATTTGTACAGTCCTGACTCAGTCTAGAAGGGAGGCCTTGTAATTGTAGCCAGGTGTCATCTAGGGGCAATTTTTATCACATCCTATCACATCACTGGCTGCTAATTCTTGTTTTTTTTTTGTCTTTTTGAGACAGGGTCTCATTATGCAGTTCAGGCTGGCCTTGAGCTCACTTTTGCAGCCTGGGCTGGTCTTAAACTTGCAACAGTCCTCCTGCCTCAGCTTCCCCAAGTTGGGATTATAGGCATGCATCATCATATGAGGCTTGACTGCTGATTCTGCTATAAAACCCAGGGATTTTAAGTCGATAGCCTTAAATTGGTACTCAATTCTGCTCCTGCATCCTGGTGGATGGGGTCCCCTTCCTTGCTGCATGCTTGGTCAGGCTTTCTATCTTCTTTTGGCCAAATGTCTTCTTGAACACTTATCTGAGCAGTACATCTATTTACATTTGCTGCTCTTGGGTTGTATAGTGAGTTACATGTGCAGTAATATTATTTTAAAATGTGCTGGTTTTGGGCTGGGGAAATAGCTCAGTGGCATAAGTGAGTGCCTGGCAAGCGCAAGGTCCTGAGTTCGATCCACAGTACAAAAAAAAAAAAAAAAAAAAAAAAAAAAGTGCTGGTTTTGAGCCAAGAGAATTCTGGACACAATTTAAAATCTGAATGTGTTCATTAGAAAAATTAAATGAGGGTGACTCAAGAAGGTTTTCTCCTAATTATCAAATAAAAACTGTGGAGAACTGTTTCTTTCTAATTCTGCTTTTATGACCCAAGTTCATCATACTAACAGGATAAACATTCCAAATATATAATAGAGAATATCTTAATTAATTAATTGCACGAGAACTGTGTCAGCACCAACTATACATACATACATAAATGTGTGTATCCATACATAGTTTATTACTGGCTAGAGGAAGTAAATGCTCTAATTATAAAAATGAAAATCCAGGGAAGTAGAGTGACGTACTACTGAGGTTCAATTTTAATTCTCTGTGTTGACTACTTACTGTTAATTTAATATTCAATTACAATTAACTCTGGAATTTTGAGGGCAGATAATCAATGATTAACCTTTTCTTTACCACACAGAATATTGGATCAGTATTTTTTGATGTTTTAACAGACTTAATGATACAATCTATGTATTATTATTATTATTGTTTTCAGTACAGGGTCCACAGGGTCTCACTATGTAGAATGGACTCATAGTGATTTTCCTGTTTTCAGCCTCCAAGTGCTGGGATTACAGGTGCGTACCACTATGGCCAGTCTTAATCACCCTTTCAGCAGGCCCCCCCTGTAGGGGAGCGCTGGCATGGCAGGCTGGAGATCAGACTTCCAGCCCCTGCATCTGCTTAAGCAGGCACTTCAGTTCGCTGAGTTATCTGGCTGGCCCTTAATGATGTAATTTAGATTAGGACAAGGAAAACATGTAGCCAACATATTTCCAAAAACTACTTTTTTTTTTTTTAGGATTTCTCAAACATTCCATAAGAGTTATACTTCCTTGCTACATTTGGGGAATACTAAAATCATCATGAAATGCTTGTACACTTTCAATATATCTGAACAAAAAGATGTTACTATGACTAACCAAGACAGATCTATTGTTTTGATTTATAGAATAAAAACCTCCCTAGAATTTATTTTTATTTTTTTACATAAGTTCACATAACCTAGATTATTGTAAATGGATGCATACTATGGATATCAATGGTGAATTTTAAATATACAGTGAATTCTGTTCTTGATAACTACCTTTCATACATTTAAACTCAGCATTTAGCTCAGCATAAAACTTTTAAAAAGAATCTGCAGACTTCTGTCTGACTCACAGATTTAAGCACAGACTTCGAAGAAAGTGAAAGCAATGGGATTTATGAAAACTGTACAATAAAGAGAAAACAATGACAGACTTCAGTAGATGTGCTGCCAGGACATTCCCAACACTCTGAGGAGGACAGCTCTCTCTCTGATGTTCATCCTGCCCTCCCCAGGCCTAGGGACTCTTCTGTCATCCAGTCTTTCAGAAGAGTTGCCTGAGAGTCTTCCGGTTCCTCTTAAAATACTTTCTGTCAAAACTTATTCTTCTCATTGACTTTCAAATTAAGAGAGATATTTCAGTGCATATGTTATGACTAGATTACATACGTAACTTATATTGGAAAACTTGAAATTTGAAGATCACATGGTTATTTATAATGAACTTATCTCTTAATAGCGAAAGGGCTTTACATTTCAGAGATCATACCTATCTCCCTAGTGGTAAAAAAGATGCTAGGAAATGCAATAAAACTTCTGAGCTGTATGATAGTGAGCCTGCACCATGGATGTGTGTGGTGACACAGCTGGAGCTGTGCACCAAGGGAACTAGTGACCTGAGAGATCATTGGGTCAAACTCATTAATACAAAATGGTGAAAATCAGCAGGCAAAGCAGTACTTATGAAAGAACTGAATTCAGAGAGGAAGGGCTTGCATTTTCCTGATAAAGTTCACTCAATGGATTCAAGGCTATTCTGCCAATACTTGCTAATCAACAATGATTGTGCTTAAGCACACCACTGATGTCTTCCTGAGAGATGAGGCTGACCAAAAATAGTGACGTCCAACCAGCGAACACCTACAGGGTCCGCTTCACGATTTCACAAGTGTTTCACATAGCAGTCACAAAGCCAGTCCAGGAATACAAGGTCAGAAACATGTGCCAGCGAGGTGGGCTCTACAATTTTCATGATGCTTTTCCTGATCTCATTCTTTGTCAGAAGGAGGGAAAACAGCAAGGTGATTAAATCTTTATGGTCACACATGCCACTGAGTATAAGATGATGGCCTCATTCCTTTCTCAGTGCAGGACAAGCTCTCTTTTTGTGGCCCACACTTCTTGATGGTATTTTAAGTAGGAGCCTTTTAAAATGAAAAGTAAAGTGTTCCAGTGGTGGCCTTGGAAGATCTAAAATGATGATTAAATTCAAACCAGGCTGAGTTCTTAACCTGAGATACTTCAGCCAGTGATGTTTTGTAGACTGAAGAAAACAATTCTAATACCAAGTCTGCACTAGCAAGCACTGGACTGCAGAATTTTTCATTGTTCTCTTCAAAAATGGCATTAAACTTTTAATAAAACTATACTTTTAGGCGGTTGATAATTCATTAGCCATGTTTTTTCAGTTTTACCATTTTAGATATTTCAATATTGCTCACCCCAGCGATGAAAAAATGATTATTTATGCCTACTACATTTATTTCTCCAGTAGTTTAGTAGATTTGGACTGAAAACTCCAAGTACCATTGCAAAGTTGGGTCTTTAACAAACCTTCAACATTTTAACAACTTATTTGAAAAAAAGAATAATAGCTGCTTATCATTTTAGCTTATGTGCTTTAGGGTATCTTTCCAAGATGAGAGTATAAATCATTGTACATAAAATCAAAATAGTTAATATACAGTTTCTGGCACTTTCTAGAAATTAGGCATTAAACATAAAACATCTTATAAATTTACATAAGAAAAATAAGTGTTTATATTTTAATTATAGCTAGATTACCTTAAGGTAGGATATAACCTGGACAAGTCCACACTTTTGGGGTGGTGGTGGACCTCACTGGAACTACACATCATGTCAACGGCCTTGGGGAGGGAAGCCACGCTGCCGTCCACATGTGTGACTGTGCCCTCATGTACAGATTAAGGCTCTCTGATTTGAAGGAATGAGTCCTGGGTCTAACCAAGGTAGAAGTACCATGACATTTGTTGAAAATACTGAAAAAGGCTCTGGTGAGTTTCTGAACATTGGGGGAAAAACAGTTCTTACTAGAAAAATAAAGCATTTAAAAGTCTGCAAGTGCTTTGGGGATTTGCAGTGCCAACATGAGAAGGAATGAGGACCCAAGGGACGGAAGGGCCAACCTGACCCAAACCTATCTTCCTGCCGCGTGGATTCCCCAGGGCTGACAGGACAGCTCTAGGATGAAGACAGGGCGCTGCAACCACAGGCTTTCATCTTCCAGACATGTCTGTGTTGAAGGCCAGTGCCAAGTCCGATGGGAGGATTTCCTTGGAATGAGAAAAAGAAAAAGAAAAAAAAAAAAACCAAAACAAAACAAAACAAAACAAAAAAACCAGAAGACTTCAAGGGGAAAAATGCGATATGCTTTAAAGTTAGTGGCAGAAGAGAAAACAGAAGAAAGGAAGAAAAACCTGGCTCTTCTGAATGGCAGTATTTCAGGCAAATGGACTGGAGTTCTCATCTGTGGGGCAAATGAATCCCTGGAAGCTGGGATTTTCTGAGGAGGGCGAGGGTGTAAGCTGGAGTTTCCGCATGTGCTGGGGTGTGCCTGTCCCCAGGCAGGCAGGAACACACGCAAGGGCAACCAGGTCCGCACCTCAGGAAAACAGTCACAGCATACGCAGTTGTCTTCAGTTTACCAAAGCAGCATATATAAGGAAGGTGGATGTCACCTATCCTCCACAGCAGAACTGGCCCCAGATGCTAATTACAAGCTATCTGGAGAAGTATTCTGCCTTGCTAGAGCCTGGTGACAACCCTGCATTGCTGTAAGTCTCCAATGCTCTCATAGTCATTTTCCTTAGGGAGGAGGCCATGGTGGCCATTGGTCTCCAGGGGGCCCTTTTCTTCCTCTCTGCTGAGAGTCTGTATTGCTTCATAGTCCGGCTCCAGCTCCTCACTGGCTCTCCCTGCTAGTGGAAGTGCACTGACATTGTTGGGCATTTTCTCAAAGTCTTTCACGGTAGCATAGAGGTCATTACAGGAAGAGGGTGACCTCTGAGGAGTCCCTTGAGTAGAGGCGGAGGTGGCTTCTGGTGCTGTAAGCGACTGTCTTGATTTGTGCACTGACAGTCCAGGTTTATTCACTGACGAGTACATGGCTGAGATCTAGAAAACAAAGGGCAAATTGAATTATCACGTGTCCAGTTGCAAGCTGAGACTCTTCCTTCCTTTTTGGTGCCAACCTGTATACTTAGCCCTCATGAACATCACAGTGTACGTGTGTGTGTGTGTACGTGTGTGTGCGTGCACTCGCGTGTGCACGCATGTGCATTTGTTATGTATACTAATTCTGGACTATATTCCTAGAGATGAATGAAAAACATCTTCAGCTTGTAAGTAGATCAATCATATTTGCTTAATCCTATGCAAGCTGAATTCTACAGTCTACTGAAGGGACTGAGGACAGCAGGAAGAGGAGGAGCTGCAGTAGCCCCGGGACCTGGCCACACACCAAGCTTTGATCTCCTTATCAGAATGAGGTTGGACCTCAAGGCCTTCACTGCTTTACCAAGAAGGACAGAAAATATCTACTAGGGCAGTGTTTTTCAAATGCGAGCTTTCCACCACCAGCAGTAGGATGCTGGAATTAACCAGGGAGGCAAATGCTCAGGCCTCACCCCCACACATCTGGCTCAGAGACTCTGGTGGGTGGGAGCCCACAAGGTGATGCCCACCGAGTTGTGAGACCCACTGACCTAGACTACCCCACACTCTTGTGTGAGGGCTGCCGCAGCTGCTGGCTTCTGGGGGAGGGGGCAGTACATGTGTGCAGCCCTGTCAAGTACTGTGTGCCACAGCCTCTTCTGACCTGGAGTATGTTATTGGTTAAAAAGTCATTTATACACCAGGCTCAGATTTCTTCTGTGGAAAATTCCTTCTTATCTGTAAGCAGCCAAGTCAGAAATGACATCTGGTGAGCACTCATGGGACACTTTTTCCCATGCTTAGAGCAGGATTTTTTCTTTTTTTCTTTCTTTTTTTGAGACAAGGTCTCGCTACATATAGTTGAGGTTGGCTTGAACTCACTATGGAGCCCAGGCTGGCCTCAGACTCAGGGTAACTCTCCTGCCTCAGCCTCGTGAGTGGTGGGATTACAGGCCTGTGCCATCACGTCCAGCATGAGAGCAGGCTGATTTTTAGACACACCTTTGTGATGTTATTAATATGCTCTGTAAAGCTCTAATGTCAAAAGATATTTCTCAGTAACACAGATTAAACATGGCGATAAAGAGATATTTGAAGAATAATATTGTTTTGTTATAAATCATGGTTGGAGACAAGAAAAGGATACCTTTCTGTACCTCTGTTTATTTATTCACAGTAAGCAATTCGTTCTCATACCCAGGAAATAAACACATGTCCTGACAGCTGCTTGGCTCTCAAGTGCTGAGGGAGTTTTCCTGCTTTCCCATAGCTCGCATACTGTGGGTGAGAGGCCCTGCTGGCTGCTAAGCTGCTGAAGACAGGCCTGCTGCCTGCAAGCCAGTCATCTGCATGACAGCTCTCCTGGACCAGCTGGGGGCTCTGTTTCGCTAGGCCTTGGGAGAGAAGTCACCTCAGGAAAACTCGCCACAGCGACCACTGTTTGAATGAACAGGACGGTGGATCTCCCTCTTCCTTGGGGAAGAAAGCGTTCTCAAAATAAAATATAGAATTTCTTTGAATATAGGAAAAAGACAACAAAATCTGCAGATTTTCATAGTGAGGTCCCCATCTATGAAATCAATTACCTAAAAGGTGGTCTGAGCCATGTATGAGGGCAGATGACACAGGGGTAAACCTTGATGACAGTGACCAGGGGATCAGCAGAGCAGTTCATTCCCTACCTGCTGGGGACAGACACACCTAAAGGTAACCTGCAGAGCAGTGACAGCTGCTTTCTTCCTCAACTTTCTTGCTTGCCGACCCTGCCATTAACATCTTGCTCCCCTCCCCATCCCTTCTTCCTTGGGGAGAATCCATAGGACTGTAGCACTTAAAAATCACAGGCTCTGGGCTGGGGAGATAGCTCAGTAGAATAAGCATTTGCCTGGCAAGTGCAGGGTCCTGAGTTCAATCCCCAGTACTGAAAAACAAAACAAAACAAACAAACAAACAAACAACAAAAAAAACCCAGGCTGTTTCAGTAACATACAGCTTAAGACTGAATCTGGGTGGGGGGTCCTCACATGCACATGGCGTCCCTGAAATCCTCATTTTCATAAAAGCTTCTCAAGCCTTCTAATATTTCTTTTGAATACTTGTCTTCTACTGATAGGTATCATCTCTAGTTTGGATACAAGTTTCTCTCTAAGCCTTTTCTATTTAGTTGTTCCATTTTTTTCTCTTTAAAATCTTTCATCTTTGCTACACATTTGGTGAACTCTTATTCTAGTCTGAAAATTATTCTTTCCTTTCTCCCATTTCTCATCATTTATATAATTAGCTCTTACCTCACCATCCTTTTGAACTGGCACAGCAGTATTTAAAGCAAAGACCCTGGCTTTAACTGGGGCTTGTGTAACACAACAGGAATATAAAAATAGGTGCTTTCTCTATTTCTTTTCTAAAATGAATGTTTGTAAGTCATACTTCTTTATGTGGAAAATTCCTCAGGAGTACTAGATGCTGCTTTCATAAACCACAAATATAGGAAGCAAAGTATTTTAACATTTGACATAGAATCTATTCATTATGAGGGATTTCTTTCCACATTGCTTTTGTGTTTTACTTTCTTATGCTGAATGGAGTAACTGGTTGTAGAAAACAGACCGGAAGCATCTGTCAAGGGGAGTCCAGGAGTGGGCTGTGGGTGTGGCAAAGGGCAGCCCCAGGGGTTGGCAGGTGTCCTGCAGGGACCTGGTGACTGACTACACCTGAGACACTGAAAGAAAGGCTGTGTCAAGGAGGGTGTTCCCCAGGGCTTTGGCGTGTGAGACCAGGCAGACCAATGGCAGGTCCATCCTGGGGAGAAGGGAAGACACAAGTTAGGAGGTGCCACTCACAGAAAGCACCTCTGTCCTTGAACTTCTGCGTGAGTGTCTGTCTTCATATTCTAATGTTTAAGTCCTCTACTGGAGGTGAAGGAACTGCATGTGTCTGTCTGTCTCTCTAGCTCTCTGTCTCTGTCTGTCTCAGTCTTGTATGGCTTCCTTGCAGAGGAAGCTCCAGGCAGGAGCTCTCGGGAGCTGATGTAAGCTGTTGTGTTCTCAGTCTCAGTCCACCTCCACATATGCCTCACTTCTGCCCGCTTTTATGATTTTAGGCTCCACTAAAAGCCTGACTAGTGATTTTTTTTGCCCCAGTACTTGGGAATAGGTCTTTTTGTTGGCTACACTGTTCGACCTGAGCTCTAGCCTAGAATTGTGTTTCTTAAAGTTACTCATTCTCTACACCCAAAATTCCTCACTGAGACCTTTGCCCTCTGTCTCCCAGGTGGAATCACATTCCCACCTTCACACAGCCTGATTTCTTAAACTTTCCACTATTATGTCCTAAAGTACGCTTCCTCATTGTTGACCGAAGCTCCCATACTGACGTTTCTTTCATCTTGTTCTTATTTTCTCCCTTCTCCTTTCCACATTTGCCTGAGCTTTCTGTCCTACTCAGTTTCTTCTCCTTAGCTGACCTGTGCATTGTTACTCTTCTTGCTTTACCACCTCCTGGTCACCTTCCCTAAATATAAAGCCAACACATCATCTTGACCGAGACACAGAGGCCTAATAGAGTAGTACTTTGGCTCTTTTAGACACAGGGAGCTATCCCAGTGCATCTGAGAATGGGAGACGTTCTAGTCTTTGTTATAGGAGCTTTCTGGTTATATAAAAAGAAAGAAAACTTACCTCTTCTTCTGTGAGAGTTGGATCTTCTTCCCGAGACTTGTAGGACAGTGAGCTAAATCTCTGTCAGAATAAACACAAACCAAAGGAGACTAGTTTGAATCCAATAATACAACCTTTTTTGGGGCATATGTTTTAACATATCTGTCTATACAAATGTTTTCAAATTATTTCTAGAGAACACAAAGTAATTATGCAAGGTACCCGAGGAAAAAACACTTGCACAATCTGTTATTGTCTAATGTTCTTGGATACCTAGTGGTGTTACATGAGAGAAATTTCTTCTAATTTACTATTAAAGTCTGTTGGTACAGGTAAGGACAAAATAATTATTGAGACTGTCCTCATCAGTGAAGAATGGGTAATTGGTATCTATCAAATGCCAGAATCCTTCATTTCCATAGGTCGCAGAATTCTACATTTCTATGGTTTACATTTCTGTTGGATATTTTTGGAGCTTTTTGAAGCTACACCACCCAGCTCACTCTTTGTAGTTTGCCCCTTAACTCATTTCTCAATGATTTTGGTTCCTGGTTTGCTAATTGTTATATATTTCCTGTCTTAATTCTTGGTGATTTCAGCAAATATCTGTCTTTCCAAATTGCCTTTGTATTTCTGGACCTCCTCTCTCTCTCTATGCTGACGTTGGGCTCCTTGTGATCACCCCCACCTTCGCACTCCCACACCCACACCCCAGTGCCAACACTCACTGTTCAAACCCTCTCTCCTCATAACACAGTTCTAGCAACCCTCCAGCACTTGTGATCCAGCCATCCTTCCCATGTCTCCCTCCTCCTCAATGTCCTTCCTTTCCGCTTCTCCAATCCTACACTCCAGAGTCACCCCGCGTAACCGCAGCCCCCTCCCGACTTGACCCTTCACATACTGCTCCAGATCACACGCTGCTTCCCTCGGCAGGGATCCCTGCTGTCCCAGCTGCTCTACTTGGTGCTGTCTCCTCCTCCCTCGGCCTCACTGTGAGCCACGGATCTCCCTTCCTGATTCACTGAGAAAGCCGAGCGAAGGATAAGAAATGCCCTCCATCCATGCCATCTCCCATCCTCCTGATACCACGGATGTGTCTGCCGTGACCCTCTCTCGCAGTCCCCTCCCCGACACCAGGTCCACCCTCCCTACTGCGCTCTGGTGACTCCACTGTTTGTCTGCACTGCCAGCCTTTCTCTCTACACCGTCATCTCCATCCACTCCCAAATGAGACAAAACAAGGCACAAAGCCAGCCCCAGCCCCAGTTCCTTCTACTGCATCTCCTCGCCCCTCTACAGAAAACTCCTTAAAGGAGTGGTTCATGAAACCGCTCAGATAATGCTTCTCCTCTTGTTCGCTCCCACCCAGTCAAGTGTCTGCCTTCCGCATTCCAGGCAGCTGCTCCTGCACGGTCCCCAGTGACTCCGTATTGCCAGCGTTTCTCCTCCTGCTGTCCCACACATTTGCACTGCTTATACTACTTGGATAGATGAAGGGTAAAAACTTCAACTACATTTTTGCATTTTATAAATGCATTCATAAACATTTTTACTGATGCTCTTGAGAGCTGATTTCATGGATAATATGTGGCCTAGGTAGCCATTGCTAGGGTTCACCTTCTGACCATGAATCCAAGAGTGCGTAAGGCTACAGCTGATGGACCAACTCTGCCACCACAAACTGAGTAGCTGAGAACCTAACCTTTTCTCTGTGTGGTTAAAAAGAACTTGGCAGCAGCTGCTTGAAGAGGACTGGGCCCACTTGAATCTCTAGGAGACTGGGACACTGGAATGTGTGGTTCAGGTGGCTCAGGCCTGAGCTCAGACACAGAAGGCCATGGGCTGCTAATGTACTTTGATAGTATTTCCTTGAAACCTGAGGCTTCAGAGCTCCAGGTCAGTGCTTAGAAACTCACAAGATAAGACCTCTTCCTGGTTAACAGGGAAGTGTGGACAGCTGGGTAGAACCACAGGATCTGCAAGGTAGCTCCTCTGTGCTGTGGCCGTGCCCTGAACTCTGAGTTCCTGGAAGGGTCAAGGCCACCACGCTGCTTGAGAAAGCAGCAGGCAGGGGAGACAAGATGAGCCGGCGAGTCTGGGACCTCTCTTTCACTTTTGGTCTTCAAAATAAAGAAAAGAATACTTGGCTCCAATTAAACATGCCATAAATCTTAGAAAATATCCAGGTGAGGTGCTGAGAGAGAAATATTTCCTAAGCATGAGTTTTTACCATTTAATTACTTGCAGGGGGAAAAAGCCAAACACAGCTTAGCCTAAAATAGCTTTCATCATTCAGCGTACTTGGGAGGGTTTCTGTCTATGAAAGTTAAACTCCCAGGACTAGCTGCACGCCTCATCAGGAAAAGAGCTGGGAGCCCCACGCGCCGGAGCCCACCTTGTTGGTCTCGCCTGTCCGCTCCGCAGCCTGCTCGTCGGCTGTGTCCGCCTCCTTCTCTTGCACGTTTTCATTTTCATCCAGAAGCTTCACAGGAACAGGTGGTGGGGCCTCCTCTTCCGGCTCACATGGAGCCCCAAGAATGCTCTCTGCATTAACGCTCTGGCGACACTTTTTGTTTCTGTCCACAGAAGCGTACTCAGCAAAGTCTGATTTGGCCTCTGTCCGGGGCCTGGGAAGTTCTTTCAGGGTGGGAGTCGACCTGGACCTGCCACCGTGGCCTCTGTCCGTGTGTGCGGCTGCCGCCACCTCCTTGATTTCCTTCACGGTTTCATACAAGCAGTCCTCCACCATGTTCTCCTGCGAGGAGCTGTCCTTGAGCACCTCGTATGGCCCCTCGGCGCCTGGGCCCTGCTCAACATCCAAGCCTCTCTCCATGAGCATGGCGTCCACGGCGCTCTCGGGGGGGATTCGGGGCAGCTCCCGGCTCTGGTGGCACTTGGGCTTTCCGGTGCTATCCTGGGAGTCCAGCAGGTCCGACGCCGAGGTCTGGACTTCCTCATAGTGCTGCATGCAGGTCAGGGTGCTGTCTTCTGAAAGGACTGAAACAGCAGAAGCGTTACATGGGGGGGGCGATTTATCAAGAACCACTAGAGTGCATCAGGGCATGGGCACGCGGGGCTAGGCTAAGTCAAGGTGCTTCTTTAATGTGATGTCTGACTGCAAATCATGCTGTTGGGATGCGGGCTGCCAGTATCATTTCTGTCAGCCCTCACTGTGGGTTCCCGGGCACATTTACATGTGACCCAGACTGCACTGGGGCTCACTGTGACTTTCCTGATCTTTTCTCCTAGTAAGGCTTGCGTGGGCTGTGTCTCCTGGGACCACAGGAAGACAATGACAATCCACAGAGCCTCATGGTGGGGGACTGGACACCACAAGAGATGTGTGTGAGGGTCACTTGTCTCCCCTGCTGTCCTCTCTGTTGGGAGGGAAGAGTTGGTGGCCACCTCTCCCAACTGGTCACTTTTGTTTACCAGATATGGTGGAAGTAACAGGGCAAATACGGGCCCATGAGCCAGGTCACTAAAAGAGGCCCTCAATACTCTGTGTCCCCCTAAGGTCTTCACCTAACCCTGGCTCCCCATTATCCTTCCTCTAAAGGAGGACATCCAACTGTGAAACTTGGGGACTGCTACAGAAACGTTACCCGCTTAACCCAGCTACTCATCCTATACCAGGTGGTTCTGGGGTGCCTGTTATCTGCCAGGGATGGTTCAAGGCCCCAGAGACACATCTGACGACAGAACAGTCCGTGTGGCACTTCCACTAGATGGGCAGGCTCTTACGTGACTCTCATCTTTGCTCTGGAGGGTGCAGAAGTGGTGTCCCCATGGGGTGTGGGGAAATTACAATGGATCCCTCAGCCTCAAGCTTCATGCGTCTCTCCTGCATTCTGGACTTGCCCGGGGTGTGGGGGGGTGACTTCCTATTCTCCATGCCATGAAGGACAGACAGTGGGCACTGGTGTCTGAGGACCAGGTGCCAATCCTACCATCCCTCCACTCCTTGTCAGCAAGTGTGGTCTCAGGATGAGCCCTTGCCCCAGCTGAGGTGCTCAGGGCTGTCAGTCTCAGCCCATTGAGCCGTGGCCTCTGTCCACAGTGCAGGACACAAAGGGCTTCTGGGTGAATGGGCTGAGTGTGCCGTCCAGGTTCCTAAGAACCTGGTTCAAGCAGCAGATGCTTGGTCCAGTGACCATGAGATCTTAGCAAATGAGTGACATCTCAGAATTGGATGTTAATAAATTCATGTTATTATATATATACCAGATGGCTAAAATAATTGCACTACTAATTTCTACTTGCTTATTGGAAGAAATAGCTAATACTTTTGACCAATTTCACATGCTTCTATCTGGCCATCTGAAGAACTACTTTGAAGGTAACAATATGCAATAGGGCCACCATTGTGGAATTCCTTTCATCTTGTCCTTTGAAATTCTGCATCATTTCTGATGCTTTTTGAAATTATTTTTTACTTTCTTTTTTAAAAAAGTATAATAGAAGGAATTTGTGTTATTTTATGGTACTACGTTTGTGGTCATTTGTTATAGTAGCAACATGTTAGTTTCCTCATCTTTAAATGGTAGAGAGTAACACTGCTAGTTTAGAAGATCAAAGTACTAGCAGTATGATTGAGAAGTAGCCTTACGGGGCTCAAGTGAGTCAGTGTGTGTGCTCATTCTGTCTGTCTGTCTGTCTGTCTGTCTGTCTGTCCTTAGAGCAAGGCCTGGCACATAGAAGGCAATGGGTTGATATTTTCACTTTTTTTTTTTGAGATAAGGTCTCACTGTGTAGTTTGAGCTGGTCTTAACTCACTAGGTAGCCCAAGCTGGCCTCAAACTCATGGTGATCCCCCTGCCTCAGTCTCCTGGGTACTAGGATCGCTGGTGTGCACCACCACACCTGCAGATATTTGGTACCAGACATCCAAAGGAGATGTTTGCTAAACCTGCCAGTCATACTCAAAGAGAACAAGAACACATTCCCTAGATTCTGAGCTCTGGTTTTGGAAACCCAGCCCTCTGGTAGGAGATGAGGCCGGTGGGGGAAGCTGGTACTTTTTGCATAACTTACTGTCACCGTTGGTGAGTACTCCGTTCTGTTCGCTGCTAACGAGAGCATCTGTTGCCAGACTGGTCACTGAATGGCTGAACATCTCCTTGTCAGAAGGCTGCAAGACAAGAGGGCGTCCACACTGCTGAGGCTTGGGCTGCGTGGTATGTGAGAACGTGTACGGCTTTCCCAACAATTACAACAGGAAGAGTAAGACCGCACCGAGTATTCAGATTTAAACTGGGTAAGGCACAATTAAGCTGAGTTCCTTAGTCACCTGCAATAGCCTAGCGGCGGAGTGCCATATCAGACAGCACACTACAGGGGGTCCTACCTGACAGTGGGGTTCCAGAATCTCACTGGGAATCATCAAGGCCACTGGCAAAGCTTCCCAAGGGGTGATCTACTAGTGAGGGCAGGGAGGTATATTGTCTCTGTCCCCTGAGCTCAGGCAGGGAGGGGACCAGAAGTTCCTCTTGATCAGAACTAACCCAGGAGGGAGGAGCCACGTCCCACAGTGGTGCTGTGAAACACTGTTCCTATGGCTATGCATGGCAAACACCATAGGGCGTTGCTCCGTCTTCCACTGGGCACAGACTGAGGTTGGGACAGACACAGCCGATGCTGTTGGTTTCAAAGACTACTTCAGAACAGCCACATCTTTAGCTTTAAGGATCACAAAACAATCACACACTACAGCATTTCACACCTTTCTTATTTGCAGAAACAGAGGACATGGGGTGGGGAAGGATGGCGATGCTGGTTTGCTGCTGGACTAGCATGTCCAGGGATTACCTAGGACGCTCCCGGCTTGGCTATCACACTGGGTAGGCAGAAACAAGTTAGTTCCATACCTATATGTATTTCTTTTGAATACCCAACTGGTCCCAGCAGTAGCCTGAATCGCTGTATCCAGCCCCTACCCAACTATTCTCATGGCTTATGTAACCCAAGAAGCGACCTCAGGCTTCCAGGTGCCACATAGAAAGCTCAGATGAACCCACCAGAAGCCTCAGGAGCCTCGGCTCCGGAGATTCTCTGACTCCCGACTGGGAGCAGAGCAACAGCGACGGCTTGCAGCCCACGCTGGCTGACACGGTGCAGGTCTCCTGCTTGGGAGTCCACTGCTGGTCGAGGGGCCTAGAATGCAGTGCTGGCACCCAAACAGGGAGGGGTGGGCGGGAGAGGATGCCTGGAGGAAGCCCTGCAACCTGGGCTCTGAACTCCACATCTCATCAGCTTCTACGGAGGCAGAATCTGCAGATGGATGTGAGCGACAAGAGCTGAGCTCTGCATGCTGCGTGCGCACGTGTGGGTGTGTGGGTGTGGCCAGTGTGCGCTCGCCCGCCAGGTGCGCACAGTCAGACAGAGAGCACGAGGCGGTGCAGTGAAGGAGGTGGAGGTGAAGAAGCAAGTGCAGAGGGCCTGCCTTCCTCCTTCTTCCTTCCCCCTTTATTTGGTTGTATTGGGGACTCAACCCAGGGCGCTACGGCCCCACCCCTTCAAAATTCTATTTTGAGACAGGCTCTTGCTAAGTTTCCCAGATTGGGCTTGATCTTGAGGTCTCTGGGCTTCGCCTCGTCCTGAGTGGATTCACTATGGCCCACAACTTTGCTGCTTTCAGTCACCTGCTAATTCCTTTCTGTCTCACTCTGGCTACTGTGTGACCTTGGATAGACAGCAGGGTCGGAGCTTGTGGCCATTGGCTCTCACACTGGTGCATACCTATGAGGGTTGGCTCTAACTCACTGGGTCCCCACCCAAAGAACTCCCACTCTTCACGAGGCTCCAGATGCTGCTGGGGTGGTTGCCATTGGGAAGCCCTGGCTAACAGGGGATTAGGGGTACAGGTTTTCACCCCAACCTTCATGCTTACCCTCTCATTTCCCCATGCAGCCATTATGGGTAGAGAGAATGCTAGGAATGGGTGAGAGATGGGGACAAAATGGATGACAGAGACAGAGGGAAAGAGGTGAGAAAAGGATCCTGGAGGAGCTTGCTGAGGACCCCAGAGTGGTGTGGCTGGTGAGGCAGGTGCTGCAGAATAGGGAGAGGCAGGAGAAATGGGCTGTCTTCAAAACTTCCTCTCCCAAAACTCTGCGTCAGGTAGCCTGTGCTCTGTGTGTGCCAAGGATCTGTCCACAGGATGCGCGCTTGACACCAGATCTTGCGGCCTCTGTTGCCATACCCACTTCCTTTTGCCTGCTTCCCCGGCCAGCCTGTGCCTACCCTCGAGGGGTGATGTTGAGAACAGGAGACACCTTTTGTTTATTGCCATTCAAGGTGTAGGCTGGACCTGTCCTCAGCAGCTGGGACAGCTTGGTCACTTACAGGGACGACCAGGAATCTCAGGCTGCTCCTCGCCAGAGCCCCCCCGCCCCCCAGGGGCCCAGGAGATGCTGAGGGCCAGGGAAGGCTCAGCAGAGCCAGGCTGCACAGAGTGTGGTGGGTGCCAGCAGCCAAGGAGCTTCCTAACCAGCTGTGCTGGGTCAACTGTCTGCCCTCAACCCCCAGCTCTTGTCTAAGTCCCAACCTCTGGTACCTCAAGATGGGGCCTCATTTGGAAACACAATAACTGCAAATGACCCTTGCTAGGGTGATGGCACAGTAGGGAAAGACCTCCCACCCTACACAGTGTCTGCTTCCCCTAGAAGGGGACGCAGTACCTGGGAGATGGGCAGTGAGGAGGATGTGAAAGGCGGAGGGAGAAGGGGGGTGAAGGTGAGTGTGGAGACCGGAGCTTCGCCTCCATGAGCAGCTAGAGACCACAGGCCAACACCAGAAGCTTGAGGAAGGCCCGGAACAGATCCGTCCAGCCACACCCTGGTGTCAGGACTCCTGGCCTCCAGCACCAGAGGCAATGGTTTGCTACCTCTATCACCTGATTTGTGACAGCAAACGGGAGCTTGGCAGAGCCAACCAGCAACACTGCTGCAGCAGCCTGGCGCCCTCTGAGGGTCTCTGTGGGGGCTGCATGATTCATGCATTTCAGCATCTCTCTCTGCAACCTGGGCAGCTGTATAGGCCTCTGCCATGGTGACTACAAGCCTTAGAAGAAGGGTGCAGCCTGGCACTCACAGAGCATGCCCACTTTGCTGTCCCCAGCGCTGTGAGGCCATGAAGCAGGGCCATGCTGGGTAAGTGGCTGATGTTTTAAGGTCCACCATGTACACATACACAGGTATGCATGCATGCCCATGCACACGCATGTGCAGACACACACACACACACACACACACACACACACACACACACACGCTTACCACATTCATCAGGTTCTCATGGTCCCCGCTATGCAGTCTTGGCTTCTTTTCTCTGAAATGCAAAGCAAAACATTGTTCCTCTTAGAATACTATCTTTTCGTAGCCTGACAGCATACTGGGTTTTTGCAGCCCTGAGGACTGAACTCTGGGACTCACGCACCCTGGGCAAGTGCTTTACCCGAGCCTCCAACCCTTCTGAATGCTTTGTTCTGCAACAGGGGCTCACAAGATCACTAAGCACTCAGGCCAGCCTTGGACCTGCGGTGCTCCTGCCTCTGTCTCACAAGTAGCTAGGTTTATGAGTGTGCACTGCTACCCTGGGCCTCCACTCTCCTATTTTAACAGGCATGCTTATTTTGCTACCAGAGGAAAAGACCTAGCCTCCACCTCAAGGGTGTCAGGGGCACAAGGAAATGGGGCATACGAGGGCCTATTCCTCTTGCAAGCATCCTTTCTCCAGGAGGGGAGGCCACAGGTCAACACTGGGAGCAAGGGGGCAGGGTGCTGCCCAGAAGCTGAGCATGTATAATGGGGAAATGAGGTGTATCTGTTTTTCCTTAGCAAACCCAGTCAATTGTTTCCTCACAGTGTACAAAGTTACACACTACAAGGGGACAGAGAAATACAGTGCACAGCTTGGCACATCAGCAAGGCTGCATGCTCTCAGGATGAGTCATAAGCAGTTTTAGTCTGTGGAAAAGCCTGTGGAGTAAAAATAGAATGTTCTTTACTCAGGGAACTCTAAAGAAAGCTAGGGGTGGTAGAGGAGCATTTTCACCTACGTCTGAGGCCAGAGTGCCACCTAGTGGCAGCAGCAGGACACCTAGGGACCAGGACTCGACAGAGAACTGTGCCCAATCAGAAGGCTCCCTGGGGCCACAGAGACTGGCTTTCCCCCTCCTGACAGAGTTCAGGGTAGGAAGCCAAGTCAGATTGGTATGTGGCACTGGCCAAATTTCTTCTGAGGGCCAGAGCAGAGTGGTGCCCAGTTGGCCCGGCCGGTGCACCTTTGCACCTAGTACGGCAGCGGTGGCTGCATGAAAGTAACCCCTCCTGGGGTCTGGAGAAGTCAGCCTGTGCGGGAAGAGCCTGCTTCTCTCTGAGCAAGGATCTCCTGGGGATAGGTACTGGCACTGTGCACGAGGCAGAGGACACAGCAGTGTAATTCAAAAACAAAGCCAAAATCGCATACTGATGACTACCCCATCCACAGCACGCCTCTTTTCTAGAAAAGTGGATCTGCTACTTCAGAAACGGCAGTTCTCTCCCTCTCTCCCTTCCTTCCTCGCTCTTTGTTTCTGACATGGCCACGTCACATATCCAGCCTCGTCTTGCACTTGAGATCCTCCCACCTCATCCTCCCAATCCTGGGATTACTGACATGCACTACCAGATTGACATCACACATTTTTAACAATGAGTGATCTTTCCAAAGCCATGTCACCAAACATCCTCATTAACTGACAGTGGAAAAGTATATATCACACTGAAGATTTCAATGTTACACAGATTTAAAAAAAACTGTACAAAGATGTGTTGAAGAAGAACAGCAACAATTTCACTCTGAGAAACTGAAAATATGAGGGGCTCCTGCTTCTCCCCCACGAACCCCAGATGGATCTTCCCTTGATTAATAAAGACCCGAGGCCTGAGAGCCACAGTCATTCATAGCCACAGCCTCAGAGGACAAGCAGGGGGCCCACAGGGGAGAACAGGCCCTGGCTCCTGGTGACACGCGCTGTCCTCACCTGCTGCAGCTTGAGCACAAAAAGATGAGGATGATCAGGAAGAACAAGGCGACAGCAGCCAGACTTCCCCCTAGGATGACCTGTGTCTGTCCGCTGCTCAGCACACTGCCGGGAGGTCCCATGGCGGGACAGGAAACGGCACCGTGGATGGAGAAATCAGTGGCTCAGAGGTGGCCACATGGGCAGCAGGGCACTGTGTCTTCCTGCAGAGAGCAAGGCATTAATGGATGTCACTTCGTGGGTGCTGCACCACAACGTTGCACCAGAGCTTCCTGGCAGGTCTGGGACCCAGGGGAGGCCATCCAGGTGCACTAAGAATAGGAGTAAGATTACTTTCACTCCTTGTATGAGGTAAATATGGAGCATACATGAACTTCCCACTTGGATGTGGGCCCTTCCCCTACGTATCTCATTATGTATCTCCAAATATTCCAAGATCTCCCTGAAATCCCAACACAAATATTTCTGTTCCTTAGTATCTCAGAGAAGAGACACTCAGCCAGCACCTGGCTTCCTGTCAGGAGCCAGGCCTCAGGACAAAGTCAGGGAGTCCAGACTTGAGCCAGACCCTGGTCGCGTCTTCTGTGTATGCAGCCTGAAAGCACCACCGCCCGGTGCAGCGTGGAAGCTGGCAGTCGTGTTATCCTGACATGTGTCTTGGCATCCCCAAGCAAAGTCTCAAGTATTCCATAGTGAACAGATTCATATTTATTAGGATTCACTTTTTAAAAAATCAGAATAACATAAAATACTTATTATAAAACTTTTACAAACATGCAGGTCACCACCTGTCCCTCCCTACCACTGTTTATCCCCGCAAGGCCCTAAACCCATTTTCCCTTAGAAAGTTGCAGGTCAAGTCAGCTAAGGACACAGTCTCTCCCTCACCTGCATGCACAGCTCCCTGTCTGAGGCCGGGACTTTATTTCCAAAACCGGTTTCTGTTAAGCTGCTATGAGCACCCAGAGCTGAATTTTCACTTGAACAACTGGAAGTAGGTACTAAGGATACAACCCAGACAGTAAATAAGACCCATGTATCAAAGTGACCGATGAGGCCTTAAGAGCTGCACTTAGTGCACTTTACTAGGTGCAGCTGATAGGTGCCAGGCTTTGCTTGGGGATGCCAAGACACATGTCAGGATAATGACCACCATCCCACGTCAGGCCCTGTTTCACAGACAGGAGGCTGAGTTCCCAGCAGAGAAATAACCGGTGCTGAGCATCAACCACAGGACTGGACAGTGTGGGTGAATGTGGCCCCCTTGACCCAGAACTTATGCTCTTAGAGGCCAAGGAAGCACCTAGCTGCCTGTGGCTACTACCCCCTGCTCCAGCCTCAGTTCTTCTATGAGAACAGTCAGATGGGCTTTAATATTACAGATAACTTGAAAATAGTGTTACTAGGTTAATGACCATGATCTGTCTTCCAGTAGACCTTGTTTAAGTAATAATTTGGTGAGTTCGAGAACATTCTAACTCGAAACGTTCAAGCTTCATGTGGTGAATAATAAAAGCAAATAGATATCTTTGTCGTAGAACAATGGATCAGAAGTCAATGTAATGTTTTTCTTGAGAAGGGTGCCAGTGTCTACGTTGTCCTTTGCTTTGGTGGCAGCTCTACCTGACCTCAGAGTGGTTCTCTGAAGGGAGCTCTGTGGAAGCCATTTTGGCAAAGGCCAGATCAACATTTTTTCCAGGTGAAAGGTGATCCCCTTTATTTGACTATGCAAGGTCAATAATAACAAACAACTGAAGAATAAGAAACTTATAAAGCTGGACATGGTGGCTCACGCCTGTAATCCCTGCACTTGGGAGGCTGAGGCAGGAGGATCGGTGTGAGTTCAAGACCAGCCTGGGCTACAAAAGTGAGCTCAAGGCCAGCCTCAACTGCATAGCGAGATCCTGACTCAAAAAGACAAAAAAAAAAAAAAAAGGAAACTTTTATATACAGTGCTTGTGTGAAGAATTCTGGGCAATGAGGTTTTCCTTAGGCTATGAGTCAACATGAACACCTCTTTCTAATGCTCTATAAATACATAAGTCAGGACTTCCTTTGGAACGTAGCACTTTTTTCTTCTTCTATTTGCCTATATATTATATCCGTAAATACCACAGGCTCACAGTAATAAAGTTGAATTGCTTTTGCATGTTTGCCCTGTATAGCTATAATGAATTAAAATAACCACTGGTTCCCTTATGATCTGTTGATGCAAAGAATAATTCACTTTAAACTGAGTCTACAAATTGGCAGTACAATAGCAGATGAAGATACATTCTAGCAAGTGCTTAAATCAGGGAGGTCTGAGAAAATAGATGCAATAGCTTTTTATATACAGTATTGTTCCCAACCATAAAATAGTTTTAGGAAGCAGACAAATGATCTACCTTCTACAGACATTTGTTTGCTCCTTCATTCACCCACAGATTAATCAGTGCCCCCTTAGGTAGTGCTAAGTCCCTAGAAAAGTGCTGGCTGGGCCAATCAGAGACCCATGCAGTAAGCCTCAGCTGGGCCTGCAATATCTCTGCATTTCTGTACATATTTCTCTCCTCTCCTTGCTCTTCTCTTCCTCAACTGGGGAGACAGACCGAGCAGGATGGCATGTGTGGGGTGCCGGCCAGGCAGGACGGTGCAGGGAGCACAGGGCCTAAAGGGGCTCTCACATGCTGCTGAATAAAGGGTGGGATTCAGAGCAAAGACATCAAAACTCCAGGCTGACTCCCCCTCAGTTAGGATTTTCTGAAAAGCTGCTCAAAGAAACATTTTTTCAAAAAGTTCCCACCCTGATGAAAAATCACAATGAAAACCTCCAGTGCAGGGTTGTGAGGGAGATGCGGTGCAGTCTCCAGGGCCAGGGTCCCACCGGGCAGGTGTCCACAGAAGAGGATTCCCTAGGGCCACTCTGCAGGATGGTGGAGGTGGGCACGCAGGGAGGAAGGGGGCGGTGCGGGGCTGACCTTTTCTCAGGGGAGTGTGCGTATGAGTCACAGCGTGACCTGGCTTCACAGCAGTCCATGGGCAGAGGCCGTTCCCATGTTAGAGACCTGCTACTCACCTCTCCTGGTCTCCTCTGCATTTGCTTCCATACCTCTGCTGCCCATTCTCTGTCAGCTGATATTTTAAATTTTGACAGCCTATCTACAGTTGGGTCAGAAATGCTTCCTGCTACCACCCCACCAACGTGGGTACACAGGACTGTTCGCTCTGCTCCTCTGTGAGTACATGGGCTGGCCTTGCCCCCCTCCTCCCTGTGTGTAGGTGGTCTGATCCCCCCATGCCCATAGAGAAGCTGGCCTCCCCATTTCTGTCCATGGACTGCACCCCAAATGTGTAGATGGGCTGAGTCCTGCCCATGATTAGATGGACTTTGTGACTGGCTTGCTGAGATAAAGTCATGGCTGGACGTTATAATTTCATAAAAAGATGGCACTGCTGAATAAGAGGCCATGGTACTTCCTCTATTCCTTAATTTGATATAATTTTGGGTTATTGAGGAACTTGCCTTTTGGTTTGTTTGAGGTTATGGAACTTCCACTGTGGATAATCTGGGAAGTGAGTTTGGTTATTTGGTTTTGCACTGAAAGCTTGATAATCTCCTATCATTTTAAAATACCCATTTTTTGATTTTAGTGAATTAGTAAGTCAATCAGAAAAGCCACTGGGATTTACTTCAAAAGCAGATGTCATTTCACACCACAAGGTGGCAGTACAACCCTGCCTCAGCCCAATCAGTAGCCTCCTGGGGGACAAGAGCTCAATGGACTCTTGCTTGTATCTGGGAATTTAATTGTCTTAATTAGCTGAGACTATCAGCCACCAAAATCAATTCCGGTGGGAAAGAAAACTAAACCCAGTAGAAATTAATGAAAGGGCCAAACCAAATGGTTGCTACTTATTGCCAAATCCCTTTAACAGGTAGGTGCTGTGGTTCCATAAATACTACTTTGGCGAGCTGGGATAGCCCGTAGAATCAGCCACAGACCAGACACTGCCTAGTGTCTTTGAGCTAGGTGTGGGTCAGCAATGAGTCATTAGCATTTCACAGCTGTCCTCTTCAACCCATAATTAAGGAGGACAGAAGCCACCTCCACCGATGACCCTCCGAAGCTACTACCTGGGTGGATTGACACAAGGCCAACGTCCTCTGCCCACGGGAACTGCTCATTCCCAGGTGTGGGAACCAGGCGCTGTCAGGACACTTTATGGGCCGTGAATTAACCAAACAAGTTTAGTAATGGCAGAGGCGCCAGATTTTCTGTCTTGTGATTACACTAGGAGGTACACAGAACACGCTGAAGTAAGTCTGCTGACAGCCTTCTTTGGACTCCTGAAGGAGTGTTAGGCTGCAGTATCTGCACTGCGGTGTGTGTGTCACTTCAGACTAAAAGGACTGGCATGACCCAGGCTGGCCTGGCCCTTGGAACTCGGTGTGAGAAGGCCGCCAGCTCGGCTGCACATGCAGGGTGCAGAGACACGTACGTGCTCATTGCCCCGCCCAGATCAGAGAGAAAAGGTCACTGTGCCTCCCAAGATCCTTATCAGTTTCCAGTTTGGTTCCTTCTCTGAGTCAGAGGAAAAGTACAACTGGGAGGTGCGTGCGAATGAAGGCAAGACTGAGGCAAGGTTTTCTGGGATCTGGCTTCCTTCCTCACTTCCTAAGGTCCCTGCAGGGCTGTCTCCCTTCTCTTCTTCCTGCAGCAGCTCACGGGAAGTGAGTCCCTGGAGAGCTTTCCCTCCACCAGACTAAAGGGACTCTTGCTAGTACAACTTGGGGCTCTCAGGACAAGAGTTATCCACACAGCCTGCGGCATCTGTCAGCATGACCTGATTACTGTTCACACACCAAACCTATGGGTCTGCTCAGGACTCGGGCAAGTGAGCCCTCTGGGGAGAGGGGTGTGTGTGGCTGTCACTTGTCTTCAAGAATAATATATCAAGGAAATAATGTAGGAAAGCCACAAGGCGGGTGACTTTGACGGGTGAGGAAATGACAGGTAAGATTGCTTCTCCAAATGTTATGATCTTGAAACCAATTTACAAGGTTCATTTCATTTCGAGAGGGAGGAGGAAGAAAAGTGGGAGGAAGACAGAGGGAGGGACAGGGAGAAGGAGAGAGGAGCAGAGACAACCCATTAGGGAAAGGGCTTGTTCTTCCTAGCTCTAGGCTGCATCCTAGACAGAGCTCTGGGGGTTCCGTGCCGGGTGAAGAGGCTTCCTTTCTTGCACAGTCCCGGCGGGAGCCTCCGGAAGTCTGCAGTTTGGGCCTCAGGCTTGCTCTGCTCTCCCTGCCTCTCTGGCCTGCTCCCAGAGTGAACTTCAAAGTTCCCAGAGGGCAGAGATGAATCATTTCATTTCCTATTCTAGTCCGAGAATCCACATGACCTGAAAAATAGCCAGGCAGGACAGTTTTATGGAATACATGCTTCTGCAGGAAGGACAGGGAGCAGATCCCAGGTGGACTCACAAAATGCAAGCTTAATTAATATTTTATATGGTGAAGGAGAGAAGGAGAACAGAAGCAGTGATCCCATTAAGCAACCCATTATAGATGGTCTGGTGTGTCTTAAGAACAAACCCTCATCTCACAGGAACCTGCTCCTGGCTGCTCTGAGCTCTCCTCAGAGCAGCCAATCAGCTCTTGGGAAAGTCACCACATTGGTATAGTGCTGTCCCCTGAGGCACCCCGCCCCCTTGAGCAGGCAGGCCTGTGGACACTGGCAGTCTCCTGTCCCTAGGCTTCGTGTCCCAAGAGCCCTTCTTAGGGATGATGATTTCATCTCTTCCCCATCTCCTACAAACCTGATTTTTCTCAAAGAAAAAGGAGCTTTGGACACCCTGGGGCTTCCCATTCCTCCGAGATGAGGACTCGTCCTTTAGGTCTCAGCTTAGCCCTCACTTCCTTGAAGCTGTTTTCCTGATGTCCAACCCTCCCCATGCTTTGCCCCCTCTTCTTCTTACCTTTGCAACACGCTGAAATCAGGCTGTGGTCTGGGTGTCTCCAGGAACTGGCCTTAGCCCCAGGAGGCAGGAGTTTCGAGCAGACCCAGCTGGTTCGCAGTTGCAGCCCTAGTATGTGGCACACAGTATGCACTCATTACAGATTTCTTGGACAAGAAATCTGAGAGGAGGAGAAGCCTGTTGCTCCAGTCTTGAGAGATGGTAACTGTCTCAATAAGAAGTGCTCTTTCCCAGTCTTCTCAGGGGATGCTGGACCCCTAACTCCTCAGGAGCACAGAGGTTGGCTTGCCTGGCCACAAGGCATGTCCGTCTCTTCCTCTTTTTTTTACTCACAGCCAATCACTTGCCTTCTCCCAGGGCCTCCAGGGCCCTGAGAAAGAAGCCTGCTACAAATCAGCATGACTCACAGGCTTGAGGTAAAGACACAGAAAGCACCAGCGAGCACTTCTCCCTGTGTATTCCACTAATCTTTTGACCTTGGGCTGAGTGTTGCTGAATCTATTCTATGAATGAGGAAACTGGGAGTCAAGCTAAACGCCTTGTCTCAGGTCACAGGGACACAGCACTTTCTACTCCTCTACTCCAGGAGCTCAAGTGTGAGCAGATCCCACTGCTTGGTGGTGGTCCCATCTGGGTCAGTAGAGCAAGGAGAGGATCGGGGAGCTGCAGCTGTCTTCCCAGCAATCTCTGCATCCCGCCATCATGATCAGTTTCAGGCAGCAGGGAGAAGGAAGCTCATGTCCTTTTCTGCCCCTGCTTGTTCCCTGCATGCATTCCTCCCACACGGTCCTGCCTGGGGACCTGGAGAGCTTTCCAGGCCTCATCTGGCTACGGCGCTGTGATGAATGTGGTGTTTCCACGCAGGCCGGTTTCCTGAGATGAGGACTATTACAGTCACGCTTGGTTGAACATTGCTTTGCACTGTTTCTGTTTGGCTTTTGAGGCTCAGTGATCCAGTCACGTACTTCTTCATAATAATAAATGACTTAACCAAAAGCAAACTTCAGTTTCTCTGCTGAGAGATTTTCAGAAATGTACTCTCCAACACACACACGATGCAGTCAAATCTTCCCCCATGGTTCATGGTGTTGAAAATGAGTCTGGTTTTAACACTTGTTTGGACGGTGGCAATTATGATGGTCCCATCCACCACATACCCCTAAGCTTTATAAAGCTCTCATCCCACCATGCTCCCAAACCTGCACCAGAGGAAGCAGATTCTGGGAAAAGGGAACCACCAGGATCAGAGAAACAGAATTCAGGAGCAGATGACAGCTTATTTACATAACAGGGAAATGCAACAGAGGCATTCTGTTTGTGACCACGGCTCTCTGTGGTCTCTGCTACACTGCTAGATGTTCTTTCACGGTAGGTGCTGCAAACTTAATAGTCTATCGGGCATTGGGCTTGGCTTATGACTGAGTGCACACCACCTGAGTCATGTTTACTTTAAAAAATATTATGAATCCTTAGGGCCAGTGAGATAGCTCAGTGGACTAACACTTGCTTAGGTAAGCAGAGGGGCCAGGGTTCAATCTCTGGCACCACATGCTGCACCAGCCCCACTCCCAGGTACACTGAGCCTGCAATGAAGTCCAGAAGTGGGGGTGTATGCCTATAATCCCAGCACAAGGGAGGCAGAAAATAGGAGGATTGCTTCAAGTCCCAGCTGTGTAGTGAGACCCTGTGTGCGCGCGTGCGCACACGCACACACGTGCACACACACACACACATACACACACACAAACCTAAAGAAAGTATGAATCCTTTATATTATAAAATAGCTAGACCAAACACTTCTTGACTCTGAAAAAAATGGAAGTCAGGTCCTCAGGACACTTTGTTTTGCTTGCTGCCTGCTGCTGTGACTGTGGCCTGCTTAAGGCTGGGGAGACATCTCAAGTGAGATGAGATGAACTTGACTAGAATAAGTCACAACTTGTATTTGAAAATGTAGCTTCCTGTGACTGATCCCCACAGCTGCCTTCCAGGAGAGGGCAGGGAGGCAGATGACTCAGGAATCCCCAGGAGAGGAAGGGACAGGGCCAAGGTTCCTGCAGAGTGAGCTTCTCAGAGTACATCTGGCAACAACTCCTGGGAACTTGTGGAAAATGCAGAGATCTGGGCCCCTAGGGCTTAGGAAGCCAAAGCCTTGGGTCTTAAGCAGGCCCTCTGCTCACAGAGCTGTACTCTAGAGGCCCAGAACAGTGCCTGTCAGGCTGTCACAGCCACGGAGAGTCTGGAGAGCTGCTTGGATATGTGCGGATTCAGCTGGTCTGTAGGGCCTGAGGCTCTGCATTCCTAATTGGCTGCAAGTGCTGTTGAGGCTTCTGGCCTTGACCTGGAGCAGTGGCAGCGAGATTTTCACCTTCCTTCCGGGGAGGGAAGAAGGCTTATACAGCCAGCTCCCTGGGGCTGAACGTGGCCTTCACCTTACTAAAGTGCCTGCAACCAGTTAGATCAGACCTCTCGTGCCTCAGGAGCCTTCTTGACTCCCAAACTGAGAGAGCCTAAATACAAAGCATTCTGCCAATCCAGAGTCTGGGCAGAGGGCCACTGAGTGGATACACCATAGCCAGGTGTGGGCTCAGACCCCGCTTCTGTTCTACGCATTTGTACTGCATTGATGCATGGCTTGATGCAAGCCCAAAGCTCCCTGGGCCTGGAGTTCCCCTTCTGAATATTGTTCCTTTCTGAAACTTCGATTTCAGCTTGCAGCTTCTATCATTTTGTAACACTGGCTGGTGATTCCCTAGGTCTAACACAAAAGATTAGGACCCTGAACCCAAAAGCCAATGATGCCATGGCAACACCTCTGATTCTTAGAGGGACTGACCAGCTCTGCTCCCCAGGAAGCACAGTCTCAGCAATCCATGTACCCGAGACGAGGTCCCATTAGTTGAATGGGTGTCAGGAGGGGAGATCACAGGCGGCCTTTTCCTGTAGCACTAGGAATCAATCCCAAAAGCCCTTGGAAGACCCCAGCCTTGCTCTGTCAAACCCCAGTGGAGGGGCTGACTTGAGCATCTCCTTATTTCTTATTTACACTTTCATAACTGATGGGCCATAGTCTTTCAGCAAAATGCTAGGAGAAAACCAAATCTATTGTGAATGCACGTACAGGAAGGGAAGAAAGAAAGCACTGCTGCCGGAAGCTCCTCTGGCTCTTCAATGGCAACTGCACACATTTTGGAAAATCTTACAGAGACAAGTTAGAGAGGAATCCATCTGTACTCTAATGTCGGCACTTGATAAGCCCGGGGAGATTCTCTGGCTGTTAGTCAAGACAGCCAGCTCCTTTGGCTGGCCGTCCTGGTTTCTGGACTCTACTTCTGATGGCACTCTTTGTCATTCTGCCAGTCAGTGAACACAGATCCACTGAACACCTGCTGTGTGGTAAGCACAATGCGTCTTCTAAGCACACCCCAAACGAGGATCATATTGGCCCGCTGCGATTAAACTTTGCAAGAAGTGGAATATATTTAGAATTAAATTGCTAATGTAGGCATGTATTGTGGCCACAATTACCAAATTCCAAATACGTGGGTGTCCAAATTGCATCCAAGGCAGCGGTTTTCAAAGCCACCACAGCTCGGTTCGGCTTAGCTTGGTGGCAAGCACAGGCTGCGTGCAGCTGCACTGTCTTTGGATTGCTGCTGCTTCAAGCTGAGAACTGTCGTCAATGTGTCGGGTGGATTCCACAGACAGTCTCTGCATGTTCAGAGGGTGGAAAGGTGTACCTCCCATCCATGTGGGCCATCATAGCGGGTCAGCAGGCCTTGGGGAACGGGCTGGGTTCTGAGGACCAGGAGGGCATGGACAAGAGCACCCACCCCGGCTTGGTAGGGAAGAAGTCACTTTTACTCTGTATGTAATGCTATAGGCCAAAAACCAAATCCTTATAAAAGAGGTAGTGCATGTGCTGAAGATCACACTGGGGCATAAACGACTAGCAACAGACCTGCAGCCAGTGAGAGAAGGGAGCAGGCCAGAAGAGGGCTGAGTCCAGGACATGGGGCGCTGCATGCCCCAGGGACAGAGGCAGGGGGAGGACACATGGGTGATGCTTTTTCCTACTTTGCTGCCTTGCCCCTGGCTAGCCTTCATCCACAGCCAACTCAGTTAAGTGTGATTGTGTGTGTGTGTGTGTGTGTGTGTGTGTGTGTTCCAATGTTTTGATTTCCCTATCTTCCTTTGGCTATGTAGAAAAAGTGAAACTCTGTGAACAGAGGGAGAGGGGACAGGTGTATTGGAACTGTCAGTCATGGGCGGGGCCATTTTCATATCACTGAATATGGAAATCAATGATGAGAATCAGGTACACCTTTAGAAGAGGCGCTTGATCATTCCTGAGGATACTAAAATGTTGGAAAACAAAAAGGACTTTGGATCAGATATAAAGGGAACATGTAGTAAACTATAGGATCCTAAGCATAGACGGACAGGATCACAGGGCGGCACAGGGTCACACCTTGAGCAAGCACATACTTGTCAACTTATGTGGCAAGAGAGAGGCCTCTGGCCTGACCAGAAGCCCAGCTTGGGCTGGTGTCAGCGGGTGGGCCCGGAGGGTGCTCCAGCACAGCCTCCCTCACTGCTCCTCCAGGCTCCATGGGTTTTCCGTGCTTTCTTCTCAGTCAACAATGCACTCTGGCACCCCTCACTCCCTCACCTTCCAGTTCGTCTCTGTAACATCTGGGACTGTGTGAAATCGTTGATGCCCAGACCTGGCCGCCACATCTTCTGACTTGGATCGGAGTCCAAGAATCTGTATTTTTTGCCATATGCCTCAGTGGACTAAAGCTCCTGCTTAGGCAGGTATTGGGACCGGGATCTGATCTACCCTATGCTGGCCACACCCCTGGGGTGCACTGAGATGGGGACTGAGTGGGCATGGTGGTGTACCTGTATCCCAGTGCCTGGGAGGCTGAAAACAGGAGGATCACCAAGAGTCCAGTTGGTATAGTGAGACCCTGTAGACCAGCGGTTCTCAACCTGTGGGTCGCGACCCTGGCAGGGGGTCGCACGACCAAAATACAGGGGTCGCCTAAAGCCATCGGAAAATGCATATTTAAACCCATGCTATGCCATGGTGAAATGTTATTTATTGGAATTAGTAATAAATATTTCTCAACATATAATTAAATATTGTTTTTGTGATTAATCACTATGTTTAAATTATGTTTGATTTGTAGCAATGAGAATACATAATGCATATCAGGTATTTTACATTCTGAATCATAACTGTAGCAAAATTACAGTTTTGAAGTAGCCACCAAAATTATTTTTTGGTTTGGGAGTCATTTCAACATGAGGAACTGTATTACGGGGTCACAGCATTAGAAAGGTTGAGAACTACTGAAGTAGACCCTGTATTAAACACATTAAAAAAAAAGAGTTTATATTTTTAACATGCACCCTATGAGACTTCAAAATAGTTCCTACAATACAACCCCTTAGAAGTACCTATGTCTAAGCTCACTGTCCTGTAATCCAGAACCTGTTCAGTGTATGTGTGTGGGGCACCTCCATTCCCTTGACTGCCACCCTTGTTCCTGCCTGTCTCCTGGCTTTGAACCTCACTGTTCATCTGAGGGGGGCAGTTCAGTTCTCCCTGCCCACACTGACACTGTGGATCCCAACTTAGGGATCAGGTAGAATGTGTCAGATGCAAAGGAAGGGGGAGATTTCACCCTCCTTGCCTAGGGTTGACTGTGAAAGAGGCTGCCTTCTAGGCTGGCTAACACCACTGATAAATACGCTGATATTTGTTATCAGCCTGATGGAAGCCCCAGCAAGGTGGCAGTTATTTCATCAAGCCTTCAGAAGCTCAGGATTATTTAACATTGACAGCACTAGGCCAAGGGAATCACTGTGAGGGATGAGGGGAAATGAAATGTCTGGGCAACATGGTTTCTACATGCAGGATTGCTTTCACTGGTTCCTCCTGCGAAAGGAAAAAGCTAATCCCATCACAGTCCCCTGTGGGCAGGGGAGGCGGAAGTTCTGGATGCACAGGGGAAGAACTCCAGAGGCTGTTGGCTCTTCTCAAAGCTGCAGAGCTAATGTGTTTGTAAGACCTAATGAACTGAAACGAATCCAATTTAGAACATCTTCATAGCTAATGAAAATTGCATATTCTCCCTCAAGATTTTCAGCTTTCTCTGTATAAGTCAGAATAGAATGGAGGCAGGGGGTTATGGCAGTGCTGATGAAGCTTAGAGTGAAATGTGGAAAGTTTAGAAGTTTGAATGTCAGGGTGGTGTCTAAGCCAAAGGACCACATAGGGAATGTGCCTTTCACTATGTGCACAGTGATAAGGTCTTTCTAAGGGACAGAAACGGGCATACACATTTATTAAACTAAAAATTTAATGACAGCCTTTCCCCTTACTGCATTTAAGCACAGTGTACCAATATAATCAGTGTGCTCACTCAACTCCAATGTCAACTTTCTTTTTTGCTTTTTTTTTTTTTTTGGTATTTCAGGGAAGGATCTACAGGGTGTTCAGGGTCTCACTACTAGATGGGACTCCTAGTGATCTGTCTGTTTACAGCCCTCCCAAGACCTGGGATTACAGGCGCACAACACCACGCCCAGTCTCAATTGTCATCTCAGTGAGCCCTGGGGCAAGGCTGGCACTGCAGGCCCAGGGATCGAGCCTCCAGCCCCTGCACTTGCTTGCAGGACTTTAATCCACTGAGCTATTTAGCCAGACCTCAACTTTCCTTAAAGAGTAAAGAATAGAAACATGTTCCAGTTTGGGGGATTAACCTCAGGGGGCAGCTTGAACATTGCTGCTCCTCACTGCTCTAAGTTGTTTTCCTTCCTCCTCTAAAGGGGTGTGTTAAAGGCATTAAATTGAGAGGTGCAGATTAGCAGATGGGGAAGTGGAAGGTTTCCCAGATTTTGGGAGAGGTCTATTTTGGGGACATACATTGATAAGCTCAGGAAAAGTGTGCTGTCGCATCTTCCCCCAGACTGTCAACAGTAGTCAAGTCTAACTGCATTGATGTAATAATAAAGGAAATGGACATTTGTGGAATACAAGCATCCATTAAGAACTTTCAAAAGAAAACACAAGAACTCAAAAGAAATTTGACAAAAGGAATCAGGAGTTCACACTTTGCCGGTACTGCAGCTTTGAGTAGGTCAATTTGTGAGAACAACATGGACCACAGTATGCAGAGGTGTGGAGCTGGTACTGTGCAGCCTTGACAGTGGCTGGGCCGATGCCCACGGGAAAGCAGAGCAGGATTTGATTTGGGGGTGTGGCAAGTGAGTACTGTTTCTCATGGATCTAGTATGAGAAAACTTCAAGCAAAATATGTTTATGAAGTCAGACAAGGTATGTTTTCAAGGGAAAAAGAACAGTTATCCAGGAGCTGGACAGGCAGATAGGCCTGCTGTACCAGCACTCTGGAAGCTAAGGTAGTGGGGGAAGACTGCTTAAGTTTGAAGTTTGTGACCAGACTAGGTAAGACTCCATCTCAAAAGCAAACAAAGCAAAGCAAAGCAAAGCAAAGCAAAGCAAAGCAAAGCAAAGCAAACCAAACCAAACCAAACCAAACCAAACCAAGACAAAACAAAATGTCCAAAACCCTCAAACCAAACCAAAACAAAAAAACTCATCAAGAAAAGTCAATGTGGTCATGGATAACTTTTTAATTCATTGAGTAAATAAGTGGCACCATGCCAGGTCTGTTTGCAGAGTATTATTTGTTGGTTATGTAATTTTTTCACCATGAAGTATATAGTACATTATTATTGTTTATTAACTGTAGAATAATACATTATTATGGCTCCAAGAAGAATGATTCAGTGTTTTTTATATTGTATTTCTTAGGCCTTTTTTTTTTTAAAGAATTTTTTATTTTATTTATTTATTTTTTTCTTGTTTCAGAACCTTTATTTGTTTATTCACTCATTTTTATGGCTGGCTCAGCCCGCCCTGAGGGCAGGGCTGGCACAGCATGTGGTGCTGGGGATCGAACCGCAGTCCCTGAAGCTGCCCAAGCTTTCCCAAGCAGGCGCTTTAGACCACTGAGCCATCCCTCCGGGCCCCTCTTAGGGCTTTCCTTAAGGTGTTTAAATTCTACTCATTTTACTTAATAAATACCATAGCAGCCATTTAAAGAACAACTGGTCTACCAGTAGCCACTGATGCATTCTGCTTAACCTCACTAGAAACATATGTACATGCAAGGTACATCATCTTCCAACCTCTACCGATCTAACCTAAGGTTTTGTGTTTTCCCTGAGATCTATCTAGGATATCAACATGTATGATTTGGGGTCAGTTCCCAAACTCAGCCTTTTCCCTAAGTTTGTATCATAATCCTACAATTGTAAGTGAAAGAATAGGATTAGGGTGAAAAATCAAATCCCAGCTTTTCATATCTCTTAACACGATGGTGCCATGATACCCTCTCTCTTCTCTTATTATGGGGGATCTTTAAAGGGCATCCTGCTGCCCACTGCTACCTGGAATGCTAGTATCTACCAGCAGTATGGCTGGAACAACTTTCATTGTCAGGAGCTGGGGCTATATTAGGTAACAGTTGAAACTACTGATGAAGTAGTGTCATAAAAGTGGCCTTTATAAAATATTAATATGAAAGACTTTCATGCTTTGTCACGATACTGTTCTATTGTGAGACTCACAAAGCTCTATGGGCCTGTGTGATAAACTCCTAGAGATTTTTTTGTGCTTGGAAGGAGATTTTCTGCCCTGATGAATTAGCTTGCCTCTTTTTATAAAAACTAAACGATACATACAAAAACCATATTTCCTTTTTCTCTTTTCTCTCACATGACTGGGTGTAAGCTTAAAGCATGTAATTATCTTCAATTATAGCAATTATCATAGTCTAGCTCTTTCTTTCCTCTGTCTGCACCAACCTCAATTACAAGATTTTAAAAAAAATTTTATATGTTCTGAAGAAACTTGTATGTCTTTATTATAACTTATATGTCTTTATTATATGGCTTTTAGTAGCAAATTTTAATTTTGAATAATGCATGCATGAAGATTTAACTACCATGGACTATTCTTTTATTTATTTAAAAAGACCTCAATGTCCAGATTAGCTTCAGAAGGAAGATAAGTTTTTAAAAGAGCAAAGAATGAAAGGAGGAAAAAGAAAGTAAGGAAAGAAAGGAGGGAAGGAGGGAGGGAGGGAGGGAGGGAAGACATTCCTACCAAATGAGCTTTCGGGCCAAAAGTTATGATCCATTATTTCTTTAAAAAAATAAGCAAATACACAGGTGATTTAGTATGATATGAGATGCAAAGATGATTAAAATATAAGTGGCTTTATCTCATAGGTTATTAAGGAGCCATGAAATGAATGACTTTGGATAGACTATAAAGGTCTGCAACCCTGGATATACATTCGAATCACTTGAAAGTTTTTTTTTTACAATATATCAATGCCATGTCAGCTCAAAAGTTGACTTAACTTTTCAGGAATGGGAGCACCTGAGTATATAATTAGGGTGAGAATAACTGAGCTATGCTAGCCATTCATATTTTTAAACTCCTAACTAGCAATGCTACTTCATCTCCCTCATTTTTCCTATGGCACTGGGAAATGGCACCACTAGGGTGGGACAATACTAGACAGACACAACTCGTCCTTTCCTTTCCCATCCAGGGCTGCACTAGGAGTTGCAGAGGCCAAACTCATGCTCACATATAGATGTTCCTGCACCTGTGAAGGGGCTCTGTCTCAGCAAACCTCTCCTAAACTGGAAATGTTGCAAGTTGAAAAAGCATATCACACACCTAATAAAGCAAGTGTGGCACACTGCAGAGTCACGTGTTTCTCTTTGTGATCATGTGGTTGGCTGGGAGCTGTGGCAGCCTAGCTGCTCAGCATTGACACAGTATTATATACATTGCTAGGCTAGCATAAAAACCAACACTCAAAGTTTGAAGAATATCTTCTACTGAATGTATGTTGGTTTCATAGTACCACAACACTGAAAATCCAGAAGTTGAACCACTGCAAGTTGGGGAGCAACTCAGGGCTCTAGACAGACCACATGAAGTCTAACCCAGAATGTGCTATCTGAGCTCACAGAGCTATCATCTGACTCAGTCAGATGATACCAACTTGGGGCTGTTTTTTTTGGACCTGGAGTAGAACTTAGTTAGGCACTATGCCAGAGTTATATCTCTGGCTCCTTGTCTTTTGATTATCATACTACTTCCACATTTTTAACATCCATTAAAATACTAATCTTAAGGTTATGTGCTATTTATAGTTTATTAGGAAATAAAATAGAACCTTATAGTATTTTCTAGTACAGAATTTCAACAAGAAACATACTAAACCTTCTGGCTTGTTATCGGTGAGGAGGCTCACACAGTACAAACTGTTCTTAGGATGTATGTCAGAGCAGCTCTAAAACACATTAGTTATCTATTCTCTTGCAAAATGATCATAATTCTTACTGTTAAAGAGCACATTAGAAATTGATATTGTGACGACAATAATGTTTATTTGTCCTCCAGGCTATTTTAGCTTTTCCTATCGCTCATTACTTAAGTAGACACTGTATGGGTTCAGCACAGCCTGGCATTCATGGAGGGGTTATCGTGGGCCAGTGGGTGCACCCCCTCCAGCCTCAGCCAGTTCTTTTATGAGCTTTGTTTCCAGCCCTGGGTCACGCTTACCCTCACCCTTGATCTATTATCCTGTTTATTTTCTGGAGTGATCACCCTTCAAGGAGTTATACAGCTCACTTCTGATCCTGTTCAGACTTCATGCTCTCCCAGAAATCTTGCCTCACCAACCACTCAATAGCCTCCTGTCCATTCTGAACTCATGCTTCGTCCTGTCTTCTTCCTTTTATCCCTCTCTGAAGGCATCTTATCCTTTGCCTTGTGTTTGCTGTTGCATCCACGTCCTACAGAATGCAACCTCCATGAGCTCAGCTTCCTCGTTTTGTCTCTGCAGCTATAACTCCAGCACCCACAGTAAATAGCAGCAGGTCCCTAGTAAACACTGACAGAATGAAGGAATGCATATCTCTGCAGTCTTACTAAGAATAGTACTGAACACAATCCTGTGTTCTCTGAAATGGAAATTACTGAAGGTTACCAGATAATGAATGAGTGGGCCCAGTTACAACTGCAACCGACATACAGCTCTCCATGTAGTATGCACCTGTTGGGATTTTAACTGGACCCACAGTGCCAGCTACTCTAGCAGAACAGGCAATGTGTATCCCATGCCTCACTGGCCTCTGGCTGGGTCCAAGTTTCTGCCAGAGTGAGCCTCTTGGTTCCGCACGTCTTGCAGTCTTGGCTGTGCCTTCTGACTCCTAGCAGAAAGCAGTCAGACATTGTTTGAATTGTACTTCCAATTGTCTGTTGGTTTTTTTAGACGACTTTTTTTTTGGGAGTAACACCATGTTTATTTGGCTTAGGGCCCCTAGTATGCCATGGTGAAGGTTTTGGATCTCTTGCTATTATCTATTCCTGTCCATGTCTGCCTTCAGATTGAAATTATACTGTAAAAAGTGTCCATTTTGTGTCAGTGAACGCATAACAGCTTGAGATCTTTTGTGAGTAATCTTATCCTTTCATCATTACCATGTGATACTAAGAGTGCTGGCCAGGAAGTCAGCTGTGAGATCTTCAGGACAAATCCTACTGACATATGGCATAGACAGTTGGGCACGACCACTATTTTGGGGTGCTTCTGTTTGGTCTAGACTGGTGCTTTCAGCCATACTGATAACACACTCTGCCAGTTTCCCAAACACATGCCTACATTTGCCAGTCAGCTCTATTCAGTATCTCTAGTATTTCTGTTTTCTATTCAGTATAGAGATAAGCACATCTGATAACACTATGGAAATCAGCAAGATTTGTGTCTTGTAAAACATACACAGTCCACCGGGCTTGCTCAGAGTAGACTTTTAAGAAATATTATCCTTTTGATTCTGCTTTTGCTGGCTTAACAAAATCTTATTTTATTAAAAAAATATCAAAAGAATCTGGATCTTGTTGCATTTAAAGCACCTGATTCTGAACACAGCTTTAACAGAGGAAATAACCAGGCATTGGCTGCGTATTGGGGTAGTTTATAAGGTTTTCTTATGAACCCAGTGATTTATCCTAATATCATGAAAGGAGGCACAGTCAGACATTATGTTGTGTCATGAGGTGACATCAGGAAGCCATGGACACCAGCTAGAAAGTCTAACTCTAATGATAATTCGAACCAGTAAGTCTCTAGATGTAGCTGCTGACTTTCATTGTTATTGCTTTATTTCCATCAAATAATAATCAAGAAATCAGTCCACCATGCTAATCAAGTTATATGCACATGAGTTCAAAATCTGTGGTTAAATTTCTAGAGGCTTTTAAATGTGTAAAAATATCAGACCAATTTCTTGTTTTGTTTTATTGTATTGAGACAGGGTCTTTCTCACTCTATAGTTCACAGTGGTCTTTAACTTGCAGTGATCCTACCTCAGCCTCCAGGGTGCTGGGATTACAGGTATGTACCACCGTGCCTACTTCTTCAGTATTCATTCATTCATTCATTCATTCATTCATTCATTCATTCATTCATTTGGTACACGGTTTCATTAGGCAGCTCAGACTTGTAGGGATCCTCTTATTCCACGCTGGGATTTTAGGTGTGCACCACCACACTCAGTGCATGGAATACCAGGGATTGAATCTGGGTCATTGTGCTCACCAGGCAGGCATTTAGACCACTGAGCTATCTCCTGAGACCAAATTTTAAACATGTATCTTATATATAGCTGTCCATCAAAACTATGATCATAAATCAATTAAAAAGGCAGAAGAAGGGCATAAGACAAAAATGACAAAGTGGTGAACACACATTTGAACAAACATCCCCAGTCTGGTTTCTCTTCCCTACTGTGAGATGCTACAGTTCCGTAAAGCCCAGCCTGTTGGCGCCTTTCCTTCTTTAGTTTGCATCACATTCCTTGGTACTCTACTGCTTTGAAATGCTTCAAATTTGCTGTTTGATGCATTTGGACATGAAAGTTTTGTCCCAGCATGGTCCTCATCATTTTTCTGGTACTCAACAAGCAAGTTAAGCCTTATTGATGTCAGTTCCCATGATTCACTACCCTCCCCAGGGAAAATGACTTGTTTGGTAGTTGTCACTTTGGGTACTTGTTTTAATGAATACCAAGGTACGGCTGTACCTTCCTGAGTGTGTTAGCTACAGCCATGGCTCCAACTCCCATCGCTCAAGGGGTCTCTAAAATTTTTTTTTGTCTTCTTGAGGCAGAGTCTCACTACACAGTTCAGGCTGGCCTTGAGCTGCCTTTTTGTAGCCCAGGCTGATCTCGAACTCACACCGATCCTCCCGCCTCAGCCTCCCAAGTGCTGGGATTACAGGTGTGTGCCACCACAAACCAGCATGATCTCTAAATTTAGACTGGATTCCCCAGTCCAAGCTTCCATTCTGAGTCTCAGGTCCCATATCCAACCTTATACTGTCCACAGCTGGACTTTCTACTTTCTCTGCCCATGGTCATCCTCCAGAGTTCCTCTTGGTAATCAGTGCCACCTATAGCTAGTAGCTCCAGGTTAAATCCCAGGCAGTCTCATTAACTAATCCCTCAGCTTTGTCCCATATCTAATTGAGTATCAAGTTGGCTTAATGTCATCTCTTAGATGGCTTTCAAGTCCATCTCTTAAACTTATCCCTGCCTCTGCATCTATAGGGCCTGACTACCAGCAGCTCTTATCTTGGCTACTACAGTAGCATGGTGTCCACCCATTCACACTGCTGGCCTCCAAGCCTTTCTGCAAACTTCAATCAGAGTTTCTCAAAAGGAAAATGTGATCACACAAAGTCTATTACTTAAAACCCTTTGTCACTGGTTAAAGAATAAAGAAAATAAAATCACACAAAGTAATGCGCTACCTCTAGCAAGTTCTGCCTGTTGCCTAACTTTCCCCTCTCCTCATTTCACTCTATGATTGTTAATCATTCTGGCCACTTCCTTCCTTTTTTGAATTTCTTCAGTCCCACTGCAGGCTTTCCTCCAGTTAATTTCTGCAGTACGTCAGCTACTGAAATGTGTCCAATGTGCAAGGTCACTGCCCACTTCTCTTTTGCAGCACCTCACTTTCTTATGTTCATTTGTTTGTATGACATGTGTGACTTGTGGGTCATACATGTTAAACTGTGTTAAAACCCTCCTATGAAATTAAGCCTTAAGCTAGATTCAGTTGGACACTGTAGCCTCTCTTTTGGTGACTGAGAGAACTCTTACATCCTTTCACATGTGGTTAATCTTGCAGGATTTGGAGATGCGTATCTAATCTTGTTGTGCTTTCTATTTGTTCCCATCATCTTAAAGCAATGTAAAAAAGCTTCATTTGAATTATGTGTTTTTCAAAAGCCTGCTCTCTTAGCTTTTTCATTGCTGACACAAAATACCCAACACTCAAAGTTAAAGCAGGAAAGGCTTATTGGGCTCAGTTTTTACAGGTTTCAGTCCATTATCAGGTGGCTCCATGGCAGGGTGGCATGTCAGATAGGCATTGCAGAGGAGAAACAGTACATGGTGGGCAAAAGGTAGGAAAAAACCCAAAACAAAACAAGGGTACCACCACAGCTCTTTCTATTCCTTATATTGTATCCAAGCAAGAGGGCAGGTAGCACTTATGCCCTGAATCCTAGAGCCCTTGATCCTAGTGTTGAACCATGAATCAATCCTAGCAACACACACTCTAGATCTAGACACCTCTGAAAAAGCCCCGCCTATGACCATATAATGCTTTGGGGGGATATTGAAACACAATCCATAACAACTACTACAATAAATAGCCACATAATGTTTCTGATTGTTTATAAATATATCATTTAATTATTTTGTGAGTTTCTAATTTCAAAGTTTTACTGGCCTACATGATCAAAAAAGTATTTCTTTAAAGAAGCATGGATTTACAGGGGAAAAGGCAATGATGACATCATTGTTATGGTTTAGATCTGGGTCTCTGCTCTTAATGGGTTAGATCTCTCAGGAGTTTGGAAGGTGACTGGATTATAAAGTACTATATTTATAATGGATTAGTCCACTGATGAGTTCACAGTTGACTTTCTGTAAGAATGTGGGGCTTGGTCAGAGGTAGGTAATTTCAGGCATGACTTGGAAGGGTGTATGGTCCCCCCCAGGTGCCCTCTCATCCTCATCTCTGCTTCCTGGCTGTTGGCAGCTTCCTGTGCCAGGCTCTTCTACCATGGCTTTTTACCCTTAGTACCAGCTGACCAGAGACTATAATTCTAAGAATAAACTGTTTTCCTTTAACTTATGGATTCCAAGAAGAAAGCAGTTAGACATTTTTTTGGATGGTTAGTATTTTGTCCCAGCAACAAAAAAGTGACTAAGACAGATTTTAGTACCAGGAATGGGGTCACTGTCGTGATTTTATCTGACTATGTGGTTTGGAAGCCTTTGGAAATAGTTTCTGGGAGGAATTTGGAAAGGTTTGGAAGTGCCTGCTAGAGATCAAGGATGCCTTAAGATGAGCTTGATGGAAATTCTGGATGAAGCTTAGAAGAGCAGAATGCTGACACAAATCCAGAAAGCAAAGATTAGGCTCAAGAGATTTTAACTGGAAACAATAATTCCATTGGCAGTTGTACTAAAAGCCATGGGTAATGCTCTGGTAGAAAATTTGTCTACGTTTTACCTATATCCTGAAACTTTTCAGGAGATTGAGATTAAGGGTGGCAGACCATTCAGGCAGTGGTATGGGTACATCTAGCTGTGTTCAGCCAAATTTACAGTGAGAATCAGAAGCAAAAGTACACTTAAACAATTTTCTATTTTTCTCAGGAGAGAAGCACCCACAGGAGGGATGCATTTATGGAGTTATAACAAAGGACAGTGCAGTTGCCAAAAGGATTAGCATAAAAAGAAGCCAAATACGTTGTGGGTATTGGGTATTATGTCTTATCAACAATAAAATAATTAAGACAATCACCAATCCTACTAGGATATGTGTACAGTGAAACACACAAGGGCTTGGGAGTTGCACAGACAGAAGTGAAATCCTGCTCTGCTGGTGTATCACTGTGTGAGTCAGCTGAGAATTCCACCCCAAGACCTTACTCATCTATAAAAACTCAGTAGCCTGTCTTCCCCCACCTACTCATTCATAATGGTTGTTGTGTCTTAATTTTCTAATAACACTTTAGAGTTCAAGCATTTTCAAACATTTTTAATTTCTGAGTAGTGGAAAATTTTATGATGTTTTAGGTGGGGTCTGTTTTTGTTATTAATTTTTTTTTTTTTTTTTTTTTGTCTTTTTGAGACAGGGTCTCGATGTGCAGTTCAGGCTGGCCTTGAGCTCACTTTGGTAGTGTAGGCTGGTCTCGAACTCATATCGATCCTCTTGTCTCAGCCTCCCAAGTTTGTTATTAAATCATTATGGTTGTTTTACAAAGGAAACAATAAGCCATAGATATTAAGTGGTTGCCGAGACCCAGTAGTTAACCTATAAATAGCACAAATGACTCAGGCTTCCACTATAAGTCCTATATAATTTCCTCGTTATCTATTTGCATTAGCAAAAAATGTGGTTATACAAACTGAAGTTCTTATCAATAAACCAGGAGGCACAGTTAAGATAGCTGCTACAATCACAAACTCCAATGCCACAGGGGCCTGATGGTCATGGAAAGAGTGAAGCAGGCTAAGTGGATATTAATTATATTTTCCCTTTCCCAAATAAACACAGTCTTTCTTATTTACTTATATATTTATTGGATACAGGGTCTTACTGCACAGTTCAGACTCCTAGTGATCCTCCTATCGCAGCCTCTCCAGCACTGGGCTTACACATGTGCATCACCATACTTGGTTTGGGTGGCCTGCACATCATGCCAAGGGTTCTGGGGTTGGCATGGCATGCGGTACCAGGGATGGAACTCAGGCTCTTGTACTTGCAAGGCATGTGCTTAGACTGCTGAGCTATCTCCTCAGCCCTTCTCTGTTTTTCTTGAAAGACAATGCACTCATTCCTTTTTTTTTTCTTTTTGAGACAGTGTCTCACTATGCAGTTCAGGCTGGCCTTGAGCTCACTTTTGTAGCCCAGGCTGGTCTGGAACTCATATCAATCCTCCTGCCTCAGCCTCCCAAGTACTGGGATTACAGGCATGTACCACAACTCCCGGCTCACTCATTCAATTTTATAATATTTTTTTCTTAAGAAAAGCACAGTATAAAAGGAATGAAAGCTGTGTTATGCCCTTAAGTTCTTGTTTTCTTCTTTAAAGTACTTATATTAGGGAGACTATACGATATTTACACATATAGGTCTGGTTTATTTCACTAATGAGTATATGTTCAATATACATCCATTTATATATGAAGTCTTCAAACTTATCATTTTTTATGGATGAGTAGTATTCCATTGTATAAAAATACCACATT